>JAOTOL010000566.1:0-87123 GCA_034440575.1 Imbricaverruca yamaguchii | reverse complement strand
CCATGTCATGACCGTGACATCATGACAGGGCCCTCCCATATCACGACCGTGACATTATGGCAGGGTCCTCCCATATCATGACCGTAGCATCATGACAGGGCCCTCCCATATCACGACCGTGACATCACGACAGGGCCCCTCCACCTCACGACGGTGACATTATGACAGGGCCCTCCCATGTCATGACCGTGACATCATGACAGGGCCCTCCCATATCACGACCGTGACATTATAGCAGGGTCCTCCCATATCATGACCGTGACATCACGACAGGGCCCTCCACCTCACGACCGTGACATTATGACCAGGGCCCTCCCATGTCATGACCGTGACATTGTGACAGGGCCCTCCCCATGTCATGACCAAAGCGACATCATGACAGGGCCCTCCCTATGTCATGACCGTGACATCATGACAGGGCCCTCCCATATCACGACCAATGACATTATGACAGGGTCCTCCCATATCATGACCGTGACATCATGACAGGGCCTTCCCATATCACGACCGTGACATCACGACAGGGCCCTCCCACCTCACGACGGTGACATTATGACAGGGCCCTCCCATGTCATGACCGTGACATCATGACGATGATGAATTGGAGCTTTCGGGCGCGTCGACTGCCAAGGTCATTTTGCGACCATAACTGTGTTTACAGAGATCTAGCATGCTCCCACAGTGGTCAGTAATTAATAATCCTCAGGAGCGACGATATACAACAGCAAAGCGTTCTTCTGAAGGAGGATAAAAATGCACCCAGACACCACGACCTCAGAGTTTCCTATTAGCGTATGCAAAGTAACGTCGGCGTCCAGCTGTCTTAAGATTTGACGTCGTGGTGGTCCCAAAAGTACGCAATCTACTCAAACATGATGTACGCTAAGCGGGTCAAACAGCGTGGGCATAACGGTCGGTCGTCACCGGTTTGTATGCAGGCATGTGTCGCGAAGGTGTGACCTATCCTCAATTGGCCAAGTATTACTTCCTCCCGTCGTTGTGTCTTGGTTTGGCTTGAGGACCTCCACAGTCCTGGTGCTGGCTTGAAAACTCTCAGCTTACTACACTTTGAATTATATCCTCGTTGCCATGTTAACCGTATACTTGACAATAGAATATGCTACACATTGCTTGGAGGGAGCTGTCAGTGGACCTCCCGGTCATTGGTGATGGCGTGCTTGGCAGCTATGTCAGCAGCTTCATTTCCCAGCAAGGATTCCCAGCTTCATTCCCTTCATGACCGTGACCTCACGACAGGGGCCTCCCACATCACGGCTGTGACCTCACGGCAGGGCCCTCCCACATCACCAACGACGGCGGGAAGGCACAGTACTACCCCAAAAGCCAAGCGGTTAAGCCCCTAGGAAGTAGGGGAACAGTGTTTGATCCACTGACCCATCTTCCACACGCCGCGGACACCGAACACTCACGACAGTCGTGTGCTAGATTGAAGCCAGTCACATGTCAGGTCACGTTAACAAACTTCTGGAATTGACTGTATTGCATTGCATTGCATTGCATGGCATATCGGACTCATCCACTGAAAATGGCCATAGACGCGTCATTGTGATGAAATAGTAGAGGAATTGAAAGCACACATGTTATGGGAAGAATAGGCAAGGATGCTGGGAATGATGAAGTGCTGAAGATTATGCTCTACCCAGACTGGAGCGTGACAGTCACACTCTAGTGATGGGTAGGATCAGAATAAGAGGATGTGATGTTAATAGACCAGGCTGAATTCACATCTGCATTTACAGTGTAGTTCCGATGCCCTTAAAACGTTCAAGACTCCACCTGGAAGAATGCCACTCATGCCGTTTTACCATCTGTTCGGAGGGTCAGTAGGCATCCGAATTATCGGCTGTGTTTTCTATCTTTTTCCCACCATAGCTACACATGTAGGGAGAGCTCATTCGAAGCTGGGTGGGTTAGGTGTTGAGTTGTAAGCTTGCGTTCTTGTAAGACGCATTCAATTGCTGCGTCACATATAATCGCCAGCCCCTTACGCCGACTGACCACGGGTGGACTCAGCCATCCTGCGGGCTGTAGGATTTGAACCACCTTGGGTTCTTTTACGACGCACTCAACCGCTTGGTCATGTAGAGTCGCCAAACTCCCACGCCGATTTGTCGCGGGTGGACTCGGTAAATGCTATCGATTGTGAGATTCGAGCCCACGATCTTGCGGACAAGAGTCCGACGCTCTACCAACTGAGCTACCGCGGCCCCGGGGTTCGAACCCCGTCAACATCCCCCGAAGATACTGCTTCATCCACAAGTTACCTGTGCGGATAAAGAACAAAGTTCCTTAAGAATGGAGAAGCATTGGAAGAAGGTACAGGACAGAAAGTGAACGTCAAAAAAGAACTAGGTTCAGGAATATACACATATCTTCGCTTCACATTACTTGTCAGCTAAGGTCAGCATGGTCATCTGCACTTTCAATGTGTAGCAACGACTTGAGCCAAGGATGAAAAAATAATTTTACATTGACTGATAATTTTCAGGCCGCATGGTGAAATGATGTAAACTGACTCACGATCTTGTGGTCCAGCGCCCTGCCGACCGAGCTAAGGTGAGCCTGAGGCGTCAATTGGTCGCACCTGCCTATCTCCGAAGCCAGTCGGCGCGCTCTGTCGCGGGTCTCTGACGACGAGTTCTCCGAGCCCATGTAGCAGGTGGTGAAGAGGCGGCCGCACAACTCCGCTAGCGCTGCTCGGCGTGTACTCGGCGTCTCCGGTGATGCGCCGCACCGTCTCCAGCGTCCGGGAGTCTGTCGCGCACCAGCGCGCCACGGTTCAGGTCTGCTACGCAGCAGCGTGACGGTTCAGGTCTCTCGCGCGCCAGCGCCACGGTTTAGGTCTGCTACACAGCAGCGCCACGGTCCAGGTCTCTCGCACACCAGTGTAACGGTTCAGGTCTGTCACGCAGCAGCGTAACGGGTCAGGTCTGTCACGCAGCAGCGTAACGGTTCAGGGTCTGTCACGCAGCAGCGTCACGGTTCAGGTCCCTCACGCAGCAGCGTAACGGGTCAGGTTTGTTACACAGCAACGTCAAGGTCCAGGTCTGTTACACAACATCGTCACGGTTCGGGTCTATTACACAGCAGTGGTCGCTGGTTGGTTATTGGTTTTACGACACATCGACCGTTGAGTCATGTAGCGTCGCCAATCTCTCACGCCAATTGGTCGCGAGTGAAAAGTAGCAGCAGGTGAGACTCAAACCCACAACCTTTCGATTGTGAGACGAGCAACTTACCACTAGACTACTCGTCTATAGCAGTGGTCGCGTGCACAGCTGTGTGTGTGTGTGTGTGTGTGTGTGTGTGTGTGTGTGTGTGTGTGTGTGTGTGTGTGTTGGGGTGCGTGCGTGCGTGCGTGCGTGCGTGCGTGCGTGCGTGCGTGCGTGCGTGCGTGCGTGCGTGCGTGCGTGCGTGCGTGCGTGTGCGTGCGTGCGTGTGCGTGCGTGCGTGCGTGTGCATGCGTGCGTGTGCATGCGTGCGTGTGCGTGCGTGCGTGCGTGCGTGCGTGCGTGCGTGCGTGCGTGCGTGCGCGCGGTTGAGACTTCAGGGCACGCCAGCTTCCTCGGCTACAATGCGCCCATAACATAACACGTTCGCTCGTAGCATATTGTAACGTAACAGCGTACGTAACGCTCGTAACATGTTGGAAGTGCTTCAAAAGTTCAACGAAATGTGAAAAAACAATGCCGAGGAATGCGTGTAAAACACAAATACAGTGAATGCAATAATAAGAAATAGAGTTGTGTGCTGAATAAGAATTATGTGAATCGGTCTAAAGCCTGTCGATTGTGTTTCAGGCAAAAAGGCACGCTTGGCAGTGCTACAATGGAGTGGTGCAGCTACCATAGCATATACCTCCGTACGAACCGCCCTTGGGACATACACATGTACTTCAATAATGTTGATCAATTTCAAGACAACTAAGAGATCAACATTGGAAGGTTCATCGAACATATCGGTGATACTAGATGCATTAAATATCTATGCCCGACATAATCGTTTATTGGGGGTTCTCGGCGCACTTTTTGCGCGATCACGTCTATTGCTGAGAATGACACATCTAATAAACAAATTCACCAATCGCCCTGCTTAGACAGTGGAGCAGTTGTCCGACAGAATATCTCTAAGGGAAGCCACCTAGGTAGACCAACAATAGCGTCTATGTTCCTCAGCGTAACAAGGGCATGAGATGAGAACATGGCGAACTGTCAGTTGTGCCAGACATCTGGAACACCGTGGTTTGTCGTCACCATATAACATAAAGACATAAAGACATAAAAGATTAGTGCAACTATGAGCCACAAGGGCCCTTCTTGGTTGCACTCTGTACACTGAACCAGTTGCCCACCAAATCTGTCAATCAGCCCTGCCTGTAATACTGAAAAGCAAGCCCTCTATTCTTATAATGATTGTCTATGCTGTTCTTAAAGATGTTCAATGTGCTGCTACTGACGATGTTTTCTGGCAGCTGGTTACAGTGTTCCACTACCCTGTTGGTGAAGAAAGTTTGCCTTAACCTTGTTCTGCTGTGGTTAATTTTAATTTTGAATTTATGACCTCTAATTGCATCATTTCTGTTAAATTCAAACATTTCCCCAAGGTATCCCCTCTCCAGACCATTGACAATTTAAAGACCTCGATGAGATCTCCTCTCAGCCTTCTATATCTAAGTGAAAACATATTCAATTTCTTCAATCTTTCCTCATATGCCAGGTTGCTTATGCCATTAATCATTTTGTAGCCCTCTTTTGTACTCTCTCCAAAAGCCAACGATCTTTTTCATAGCTAGGAGACCAAGCTTGGATGCAGTATTCCAAATGTGGCCTGACGTATGCACAGTAAAGCTTCCTGATCACTTCCTCACTTCTGTATGATACATTTCTATTTATTGCCCCGAGCATTCTCAGTGCCTTCTTCCTGGCTTCCTTGGTCTGTTCTGATGCCCCCAGTTTTGTGTTTAGAATAACACCTAAATCCTTCTCCTGTTGAGTCACTGATAGCACTTGGCCACCAATCAAGTATGGAGCCTTCATATGCTGCTTACCCACATGCATGATTTTGCACTTATCAAAGTTAAATTTCATTTGCCATTCTTCGGACCACTTCACAAGTTCGTCTAAGTCTTTTTGCAGCGAGATATGCTCATCCTGATCTGTTATTGCCCTAAAGACCTTCAAATCATCCACAAATTTCAAAACTTTACTGCTTAGGCCACTTCCAATGTTATTTACAAATATAATGAACAGTAATGGCCCTAGTACTGACCCCTGGGGGACTCCACTAAGAACATTTTGCCATGATGACTTTGTACCATTTAGCATCACGCTTTGCTGTCTATCTGAAAGCCACAACTCTATCCATTTTAAGATGCTACCTGAAATACCATGGGACTGAAGCTGTATCATTAACCGTTTATGGGGGTACCTTGTCAAAGGCCTTACTAAAGTCAAGATATGCTACATCAACCTAATTACCCTGATCAAATTGTTCTGTGGCGAAGTTCAAAAAGTCCAAGAGGTTTGTGAGACACGATCGTCCTTTTCTAAACCCATGTTGAGTATTTTGAATAAATCTGCTACCTTCCAGATAACTAACTATTCTATCCTTGATAATTGATTCGAGTACCTTGCAGACTAGGGATGTGAGACTTATTGGCCTATAGTTTTCAACTTTCCCTCTTTCTCCTTTCTTGAAAATAGGAACTACATTTGCCGTTTTCCAATCGGTTGGAATTTCATTATGTGAAACTGATCTACAAAATATTATACTAAGTGGAAATGCCAGTTCCTTTTCAGTTTCCCGCAACACCCTAGCATAAATTTAATCAGGTCCTGCTGCCTTATTTGGCTTTATTTTCCTGATATGATTGTAAACAACATCACTATCAATGAAATCAACATCATTTGTCAGATCCCATGTCACTGAACTATGGTGTACGGTCGGCAGATTGGACATATCTTCCAATGTAAACACTGATTTTAACTGCTTGCTCAGCTCCTCAACCATCTCACTATCCTCACCCAATGTAGTCCCGTTTACTTCCAGTAGACCAATTGTGCTAGAAACTTTACTCAGCTTGTAGAAACTAAAGAACTTTTTACTGTCCCCATTACAGTTTCTAGCTAAATCCAGTTCTTTTGCTCGCTTTGCTGCTATGGTTTTTTGCTTCACAGTGTCTCTAGCTTTTCGATACGCATTTAGATTAACGACATTTGAGGCTTCTTTAAAAACTCTAAATGCAGTTTTCTTAGCCTTAATTGCTTTTATCACGTCTGGTGTAAGCCATGCTGGCATATGGGGCGACAATGCGATGGATGTGAGCCGTTTTTCGTGGGTTTTCTATTTGGCACAATAATCGCTTCAAGCCAAGCTCCCGGGAAAGCGCCTGCTTCCCATACCCGGTTAAAGGTGGCTAGCAAAGCTTCCAGCGCTTGAGGAGGAAGCCGTTTCAGCATGGCATTGTGGATCTGATCCCCCCCCCCCCAATTTTTTTCCCCCTGTTCTTATTTGTGATTTTAGTTCATTTAAAATTATTTTTTTATTTTAATTTATTTTTTTGTAATAAAATAAATAGTTTTCCTCTCCCAACACGGCTTCAAAAAAAAAAACTCCCCTTTGGTGGTGCTTCCACCACTACGTTCAGAAAAAAAAACGGCCTATCTCATTCGCGACATTAGACGGGTGAGTAACATCAGCGTAGCCTACGCTCAACACGGGTAAAGAAGCTGACTGGAACTGTCCAGAAATGCGCTTGATCTGGGACCAGATCTGTGTTGCTGGTATAAATCGATTAAGGTTTCAAATGTAAGTTCTCCAGGACACCCTCTTTGCCTCAAGGACCGTGCGCCAAGCTAGCGCCCTGGCCTTCCGGAATGCGATAAGATTTGCCGTCGTACTGTTACGGCCGAAACCCCTGAAGGCACGTCTGCGAGCACGGATAGCATCCGCCACTCCTCAGTCCACCACGGCACAGGAGCACGGCGGGGTGTTCTGGATGTACTAGGGATGAATTTAGAAGCGGAGTCAATGATCAATGTAAAATTGTCTACAGAAAGTGGTGGATTAAGATGATTCGGAGTATCGTTAGATAATCTATCTAGTACTATTTCATCAAACTGACGCCAGTTGGCCTTGCTGATGTTCCACCGCGGTGGTCTCGTTTCCGGAACAGCAGAGTAGATAAATTCCAACCACATTGGCAATTGATCCTACCGAGCGGGTCATCGTCTACTGACCAAACATAGCGATGACTGATTTGGGGACTACAAAGGGTAAGATCTAAAACTGATTTAATTTCAGATGGTAGCGTAATGTGTGTCGAAGAAACTGTTTTTAGTAAACACAGCGATACGTTGATTAAAAAGGCTTCCATATGTCTACCGCGGGGTTTGGAAGTGACCCCAGAGAGTATGAGAGTTAAAATCGCCCAAAAGTAAAACGGGAGGAGGAAGTTCCAGCATAAGACTCCTGAGCTCCGCAGAGGGGAGAGCCTCTCCTGGGGGAAGATAAATTGAACATAATGATATAACAAAATGGTGAATATTAATACTTACCGCTACAGCCTGTAGTGTTGTTTGCAATAGTATTTCTCGAGGTGTTCCATTGTGTACAGTTAGCATCACCCCACCGTGTGCAATGGTATCAATATTTGTATTATCTTTTCGGAATACAGAGTATCCTTTAATGTAACACTGGATACCAGTTGACAGCTTTGTTTCCTAAAGCCCTATAGCGATAGGTCGTTTAATGTATAAAACCCTCTGCAGGTCAGCAAAATTCGCTCTAAAACCACGAATGTTCCACTGTAAAACTAAGGGCGATATGACGGTGAGTCGAGATAAAACTGGAAGTGTCTAAAAGTGCTCCATAGAGGGTGCCAAATTACTCCCAGAGTGGCCAAGTGAGATCGTTCTCGGTCACGATTGCGGCGAGCTGTCCCCGGGAGGGCTACCTGACGGTAGCCCTCGCTTTTGAGGGACGCTAAGCGGCGGCGGGCGCGGGGGCAGGAGCGGGGGCGGGGGCGGGGAAGGACACATATCCTGCGCCATAACTGGTTCTCCCAGCGGGGCCTCTACTCGCCTTCGAGGCGTTGGCGTGGTCGACCTTGTGGGAGGGGCACCCTCCACGCCTTTTCCCCTCGCCCGTGTCTTCTTCACCTGAGCCGGTCGGGCCCTCTTCGCTTCGCGGGCGGGCCTTTCAGCTTCCTGATACCGCAAGCTAATGTCGGAGATAGGAATTTGCCGGGAATTACGGGACGGCGAAGCAGAGACGGACGCGGAAGCTGGGGGTGAGGGAGGTGGTGAAGCGGAAGTAGTAATTGAACGCGAGGTTGAGGCCTGGCTCACGGGAAGGGGGAAGTATCAGGCATGGAGGTAGTGGAGAGAAGGGACTTGGAGGTGGTTGTGGTGTGCGTAGGTGAGGGGGGATTGGAGAAAGGGCGGGGAGTGAGAGGTGGGGATTTCAAGGTGGGGATTGTGGGAGACGGAGAGGGTTCATGAATAGGTGGAGGGCCGAGCGGGCCTCGTAGAGCGCTGGACTTGGGTCCACTCTCCCCCATTCGACATTCGTCGTGGCGACGCATCTGGTGAGCAAATCCCTGTCCACTTGTGGAAGGTGGTGCTTCCGCTGCTTCGGCGAAGTATTGTGCAGGCTGTCCTTGTTCCTTGGGCGAAGCAAGGGGCACACCAAAAGATCGTAGAAGTGTCATGAGTTGGGCAATTAGTTCGGAGATGTTGGACTGCGTGTGCTGGGAACCTATCAGAGGCCCCCTTTGAGTATGACTTGTCGTTGCAGGGTTCAGTTTTGCCGCTGCTGCATAAGACATTTTTGGGTGAGCTCTCCCATAGAGCTCACGGGCAGTGTAAAATAGTTGACGATGTGACCTGGAAATTCACAGTTAATAGAATTGTGCTATTTCATCCTTGTCTTAGGTTTTTACGAGTTTGCCACATGATGTATGGGCAGTCATCATGCACACGACTGCGAAATACCGTAAAATGCATCTGACTGAAGTGAGTCATTCCGCTTTTTTCATCCTTAAGTGGCGATCCTTTATTTTCTTCCAATCTTTCACTATTCCGAAGCAACTTCTTTCTTCATCCACACAGTTAATGGTGAAGTAATTTTAGGACACCGCTCACGGGCCTCACGAAATGTGATTTTGTTTGCGCATTTTAGAGTAACAATTTCTTTCTCTCTGAAGAAGATGGGACACGAGCGATCGTAGACTGCGTGGGGTTCCTGATCAGGGCCACAGTTTGAACATTTGGGAAATTCAGCCTCACATTTTCCTCCCGCATGGTCCACCGACCCACATCTACCACACGTCTCGCGGTTTCGGCAGTGTTGTGTGGTATGCCCAAATCTGGAACATCGGAAACACCGCATGGGATTCAGGACATACACACGCACCTTAACGCGAACATATCCATCGGATATGAATTTTGGAAGATCAATGGAGCTAAATGTTAATGCAAAGTATAATATTCGTATGTTGCGTTTCTTGGCCCTTTCTAGTAGTGATACTTATCGCACCTATCACTCCCCATTCTGCTAAGCCATCCACAATCTCATCATCGGACACGTCTTTCAAATCATAACAATTAATGACGCCCTTCGAGTAGTTTTTGGTATTGACGTCGAACATCTATGGGTATAGTCACTATTCGTCTGCCAGTTTCGTGTCTTACACTGTAGGTTAGTTCGGTTGCGCCCATCGCCCTCCTTGCATCATCAGTACTTTTAAATTCTACTTCCATTCCACCATCCCTAAGTTTCTCACACCTGAGCACCGCTCCCAACCTGTCGCAGGCTTCCTTTCTCTGAAACGGTGTAAGCCGCAAAAGACTCCTTCCCTCTTCCAATGACCTCATGACGAGGATACGAGGAGCGGGAGAACAAGCCAACAGGCCGGTCCCAATACGCGCTACGCTTGCGTGTCTGATGTGTCGGCTTGTCTGTCCCCTACTAGAGGGGACAGGTAAGTTGTGTATGTTTGAGGATGTCATGAAGTGTGATAAGTGTTCTTCTCCCCGGGCGCCCCTTCCCTTAGGGGCCCTACTGGGGGGACGCCTGGGTCCCGCGGACGGGAGGTCGCCAGGCACCCGAGGAGCTATACGAGGCAGGCGGCGCCTTGGAGAGAGATACTCACCACCCCGACCGGGATCCAGCACCACCCACCCCTTGACCCCAGCCGCCGGGCCGGCAGACACTGGGAGGAATCTCAGGTCCCCAGCCCGAGGCGACTAGCCACTTGGCCCGCGTGAGGCCCCGCGGGCCCGCCCGCCCCTCCGAGATATCGGGACCAAAGAGGTGTGTTGGTCCCCCCGTCACAACTAACACCGTGCGACGGGGGACCTCAACCTCCGGAACTCCGTCAACCCCGGGGGGCGGGCCGAGGGGGCGCGGCTACCCCGATAAAACTGAGCTGGTGGGCAGGACCGGGGAAGTTTCTCTGCCTGCTCATAGTATGGATAGTTGGTGTTGCAGGGCCAGATGAGGGACATGGATGTTGGGATGAAATTGGGATTGGAATGGGAACGTACGGATGGAAGGACGAGTGAGACATTCTTAGTCCGACCTCTCTCCGGCCGCCTGGTGGTCTGGCCGCCGGATCCTCGAGGCACGCAATCCCCACCACCACGTAAAGGTGATGCCTCGTCGGAGGGTCACCGAGGTCAAGTCAGGTCGAGTTTATGACAGGTTAACAGACGCCCTGGAGGGGGATAGTGAAATCCGCCTACCCCTCCGATTTTTCGTACATAACTCTATCTTGTCCCGGTCGATACAGGCTATTTTTTGCGTACCTACTTGGAAATGACCGGCGCATTGTTTGAAGTAAGAAGAATGAAAATCGGCCGAAAACTGTTCAAGTTAGGGGCCGTTAAAGTAAAAACAATTCGCAGCGCCAGACCACAAAAATCGGTGCTGATGCGCTTTCCGTATATTGGCAAAAGGGAACTATATTTGACAACACTAGCGAATTGTTTGACGTATTGTGTCATGCTATATAGTTCAAAAGTCATGTCACGTCGCCAGGATCAAGTCAGGTCAAGTTCATGACAGGCTAATAGAACCGAACTTGGTTAACTGGAATGTTCTCAAAAATTAAAATGACTGTCATGCCATTGATGCCACTTTACATGTTACTCCCTACACATCCCGAAATCTACTGTTTGTCATTGTGTGCCTAAGCGTTTCCATACTTTATTCATGTATTTAACTCCTTTCTTTGCGAAGCCGAGTGTGCCGAACCGCCCAACGGAGCAGTCGGGTGGGCAGCCCGGTTCCGGTAACTGGAACAGGTAGTGACCTGTTAAAGTGCTCCTATATAGGTAACCTGAGGTCACATGGCTGATCTGGCATCTGTATTGTATCATTAGTAATGTTCAAAACATCATTGATGCCAATTTTTGAGCATTTGAACACAATCACGGCGATCCATAACAATGGCAAGCCAAACCTCACAAAACCAGACAATTTTGACAATTTGACCTTGAAGATTTTGACCTAAGTTCATGAAATTTTGCACGCCAGAGTTCACTACAGTACCCATCCGCCCTGAGAATTTCGTTGCTCCAGCTTTAAGAGGAGTCGAGATCTTAGGGGGTGGAATCCGCCCCCCCCCCCGTACGCGCAATTTTCAGAGGCCCTCCAGGGCGCGCGTTACAGGGGAAGGTTCCCCATCATTTACCCCGTTTACATGAGCGGCAAAACTTCCGAATACGATGCGATTAGGAAAACTTGTGAAATAATGCTCTTGTAAACGGGCTTTAGCGTAGCAAAACATGCGAATAGTTTAACGCAAATTTACGCTTCGGTAAGTGGAAGTTTGCGATAAGTGCCAATCATTAACAAATAACGGTACGGCTGCAAAGGTCATGACACATCTTCATACCATTCTCTACTACGCTTTCAGTACCTTCAGTACCTTCAGTATAAGTAAACGTCTTGTTTTTTATTACAATTGGAAACCTAGTTATGACATTTAAAAAATCAGACATGTAACAGCTGAAATCAGTTCTGAGACGTAACGTTATTAGTGCGTGCCCTAACCGTCAGTTTTACGATGTACCGCGGAGTGTTCAAGTTGCGGATTTGTCACAGCGTTTGTGTTTTGCTGATCTATCTCTTGGATTGCGTAGTGAACCTGGTTTACCCTGTTCGTTTCACCATTGCACAGTCTGGAGCAATGCACTATTACATAGTCTGGAACCTATGCTATAGAACATAGTCTGGCCTGGAACCAAATCACCGTTTGATTCACGAAGGAGAAACGGCTATTTTGTCATCGGCTCCGTGAATCCCTCGAATTCACAGATTCCCTATATATCTCGCCAACAACCTCAAACTACGTGGATCATTGATGATGCATTGTGTCTGTGTATGCCGTTGCTCTAAGCAGGTGCGTCAAAAGCGAATAAAATGCGCCAAATATTCGAAACTTTTCACCACATTGAGTCAGCCGTCAAATCCTAAAAATCCGATAAGGTGCCTGCTTTGCTATTGTAAATGGGCCGCGCGATCGGAAATTTTGTGAATCGATCGAATCGGAAATTTTCGTTTATGACTGACCTGCTGATGTAAACGGGGTGATTGTTGACTTTGCCCTCTCCCCCAAATAATTTCACTCTTAACATGGAACCCTATTGGAGTGTGTCCCCCATCCATTTTGGTCCGCCCATTGTCTTCATGCACTTTGCCCCCCGCCCCTCCCCAAATATTTTTCACAAATTAACACTTGTGGTTGTTGGCCCATCTAGGATATCCTCTGACATTGGACTTGGTGAATAAAACGCATTTAGAGCTATAAAACTGACCAACTGGTTGACCCTAGATGACCTGACTTCAAAATTTTGAAACAGCATACCAAATTGATGTGGGAAGAAGTATGCCTAATTTCGGCGCGCTGCCGCGCGCCGTTCTTTCACTGTCTGAGGAAAACCTTAGGGGGGTCGTCAACGACCCCCCCCCCCCGGAACGGCGCAGGTCAGGCAACTAGCTCCGATGCATGAGTTGTTGCCTGTTCCTGACGTCCTGTTCACGGCGCGGCTACGATGGCGCGCCCAGCACCAGTCTGTCCTGGACCCAGCTGTGTACCCGACCATAAAATAACTGCAAGATGGTTGGTTGGTTGGTTATTGGGGTTTAAGGGCGCATCGACTGCTGAGGTCATGCAGCGCCAATAACAACATCAATCATATCGAGTTTGTAAAAGCGAAACTGATTAAGGCTATTAAATGCGACAGATATGATATATTACCATGACGTACATCATAACCATCTGGTCTTACCACATACATGTCATCGCATTAATTGGGCGTATATACCACAGAAAACCCAACCTCTGAGAGAAAACTGAATAGCTGTCCCGATTGCATAAAGGGGGATCTCCTAATACCTCCCGTAGCGATAGTGCAATGCGACCGAAGTGGCGCCTCCGCGCATGTGCAAGTCTGAGACACACCACCTATATGTGTTGTACTGATAAGAGAGCATGGCACCTTTGACATAACGGCTTTTCGTCACCACTTAGAAGGTAACTGTGAGTGCAGTATGTATGGCCTATTCGCAAGCGGCATAATACCACCTCCCTGTGTCTGATGTTATGTGATGATGATGGCCACTCACCGAGACGATGCTTAACTCTCAACTTACTATGATTCATGGACACCCAGCCGGCCTCCCATTTCTTTATAACGGCACTCCTTATGTCTGGGGAAAAAGTTCCTCGCGGGGAGAGGGAGACGTCGAGTGCGTGGACATTCAGCGGCGCACTTCGCTGCAGCATCCGCGGCCTCATTTCCGCCGATTTCCACTTGGCTCGGGAGCCGGCAGAACACTACTTTGTTATCTGTCGTGCTGAGCAACGTAAGTCTAGATAGAACGTCTTGTACCGCTGGGTTTTGTGGGTAAAACCTCTTAGCGCCAACAGGCTGCTGAGCGAATCGCTGTATATCACATGTAGTGTAGCATGCCCAATCTCAATAAAACACAGAGCTTTGTTGATTGCAACCAAATCTGAGGTGTAAACTGATGCATTTGCTGCAAGCGAAAACGTTCGAGTTGCAGTGGCTGTCACAAAGGCACTGCCAACACCGGTGCCCGTTTTGGAACCATCCGTATAGGTCGATATGTGGTCCCCGCATGACGAAATCAATCCCAGTGCTCTGCACTTGAGTTCTGCAGGAACGACATCACCTTTTCTCAAGCATGCCAGCGATAGATCAATATCTGGAGAGACCAGTCTCCAGGGAGGAGTTTTTAAAGAATCCACACGCACCACTCCACTCAAGCGTATACCGTTGAGTGGAGTGGGCTCGATTCTCGAAGAGGGCGCGGATCCTCACACAGAAAGAGACAGATGTCCCCCGTCGCCTCCTTCTGAACAGAGCAAGGATACGTCGGGAAAGCACGTACCGATATGTGGGGTGTTCGGGAAACTGGCGCAGCTTGCATGCATAGCGCATCCAAAGTAGTTCGCGACGCACATCAAGACTAAGCTTCTCGGTTTCTGTTAAAAGATTCGCTGCGGATGGCGTACGAAATCCACCGGTAACAACACGTAGCGAAGTGTGGTGAATGATGTCTAGCATTCGCTTGGCTGTTGCACACCGTCATATACAAAACACGCAAAGTGAAGCTTAAATCGGATTGAAGATCGATATAAAAGCAGCAATGTGAGTCTGTCGGCACCATATGAAGTACATGAAACCACCTTAAGAATATTCAGAGCTTTAAAATACTTGTAACGGAGCATTTTAAAGTAGTCCCGATATGTTAGGCGAGAGTCAAGGAGAACACCAAGAAATATAACCACAGGTATCGTAGGAATGTGTGACTGATACAGCCTGATATCCATGTTTCGACAGCCTTGACGCCGACAGAAATGAGTGGCCACAGTCTTGCCTGTTGAAAATCGGAAACCACTCACGTTTGCCCATCGCTCCAGGGGGGAGACAGCAAGTTGTAGCTGCCTTCGTATGGCCGGTACTGAGATGCTCGACGTCCAAATAGGTCGTCGGCAAAAAGCGAGCTACAGATGGACGGCGGCAACGCACTGCCGATGTCATTGATAAGGAGAGCAAACAGAGGCACGCTAAGCACGCCGCCCTGCGGCACCCCATTCACCTGCCGAAACCATTCTGAAAAAAAATGGTTGCCGATGCGGACTCGGAACCGGCGATCTTTGAAGTAGTTTTGAAGGAAGAGATCAAGCGGACCACGGAGGCCGCATTCATGTATTTTTATAAGTATGCCGTGACACTATGCCGCATCAAACGCACCCTCAATGTAAAAAACAGCTCCAACATGTCGCTTCTTAATAAAAGCAGCACGAATGTCGGTCTCAAGTGTGATAAGATGGTCTATCGTACCACGTTTCTTCCTAAAAGCACACTGCGAATTTGCTAAAAATATTTATATCTTCCAGGTACCATCACGAACGACCACTCACCATTTTCTCCATTAGTTTACACGGTGAGGATGTCAACGACATCGGGCGATAGTCGAGTGGATGATGCCCATCCTTCCCTGGTTTCAGAAGAGGAATTATAGTCGCCTCTTTCCATGCTTCGGGAAAGTTTCCTCTTTCCCGCCGTAAGTTGGGTGGTGGTGGTGGATTGGAGTTGAAGGGCGCGTCGACAGCAAGGGTCATTTTGCGCCCATCCGCCGTAAGTTGAAGGCCGATAATAAAGCGACTTGGGCGCATGGTGGTAAATGACGCAACATTTCGTTATTAATTCTATCCGGACCCTCCGACACGTCCCGTAACGAAAGTACTGCTGAGGTTAGCTCTGCATTCGTGAATGGGTAGTTGTAGGCCAGCCGTTCTGATGTGGAGAAGTCAAGTCTTACTTTTTCCCTCTGGGAACGCTGGAAATCGGGGTGATCATTTCCGGACCTGCTGCGTTTGCATAAAGCGCGGCCAAGTTCACTTGCTACCTCATTTGGGTACATAATGCGACGTCCTGCATCTCGTAGGACAGATAGCGGAGCGGAGCAGAATTTTCACGATATGCGTTTTATGCGCGACTACACCTCCGTTGAGGACGTGGATGAGCTGAGGCCTCCGACGTACTTCTGCCAATATTTTCGTTTCGCCTCCTTCACGGCCCTACGAGTATAAGTTCTGGCTTTCATGAAGGCGATGATGTTGGCCGTTGAGCTTTGTTGGTCAAAAACTCGGAAGGCTCGCTTCCGGGCAAGGATCGCATCCCGGCACTCAGGGGTCCACCGCGGAACTGGGGCACGACGGGGAGTTCCGGAGGTCATTGGGACTCACGTAGTAGCTACCTCGAGGACTACCGCTGTAAAAGTAGCCACTGAAGGTGGGGTGTCGTGGTGAGAAGTAAACCTTTCCTTCAGCTTTGCCTAAAATTCCCTCAGTCTGCTTTTCGGAGGTTCCACCTCCGAGGCCTCCTGCCAAGGACAGCTCCAGTGCGGTAATTCAACCACACAGGGTCGCTTTCCAGCGGGTCGTTATCGACAGACCAGGCAAAATGTTCGGCTAGTTGCGGGGAACAGAGGCTCAAATATAAAACCGATGTGTTCCTGGTCTGTGGAGTAAAGTAAAATGACTCCGTAAACCCTGGGGTCGGGCCGAGGGGGTGCGGCTACCCCGATAAAACTGAGCGGACGGGTAGACCAGGGGAAGCCGGAATACCTGCTGGTGACATGGGAGGGATTGTTGCCGGGTTGGATGGACATCCAAAGGGACATAGCCACGGGATGGATACTGGGAAGGGGAGAAGGGGATGGGGGTGGAGACCACGTGAGTCCCCGGAAACACCTCCGTGCTCCAAGCCCCTCATCGGGGCGGTTGTGGTGATCAGAGGGAGCACCATTTCCCTAGTGAGTCGTGGAACGAGGCTGGCCCCACTGCGGGCGAACTGCAAGATGACATCAGCTCCAGTACCTTAAACGTAAGTTCCTCGGGAACGACTTCGCACTGCTTGAGGCATAACAGAGAAACGTGGTTCGTCTTCAGGGATGGAACAACATTTATCGCATGGGCATCATCCCGCGAAATTTGATACTGCCGTCGTCGAGCAGCGCTTGAATCCTGACACAAAAGTGTGCAGCGCTCTCCCGATCTCTTCCGCTGAACGGAGCCGGAATACTACGCCTAAACATTGAACGGTGTGCTGTGAGGTTGCGCAACTGACACAGCTTACGGGCATAGCACATACCAAGCAGTCCCCGACACATATACCCAGTTTACATGGGTAGACCAAGAAAATGATAATTACAGTGTGATCGAATTTGAGCGATGCAACGAGTTCGTTCGGAGCGTTCACGAGCGACAAGTCTCGGAAATCTGTTCAAGCAAATGCGGACGAAGATCGAGTGCGTCAACGGATTAAGACAAATGATGCGCACCTTCTGCACACGATGCGCATATGCCTCATCATGCAAGTCCTCTGTATGAAGTATTGTCACAATAAACATATTTACATGATCACTTCGATGTCTCTCGCTGTCGACCGCTCTATAGTGATGAAGGTCTCGTATGCCCTCTGGCATCACGGTCATCGCTTCATCTATTCTGCCTTATTCCTCTCAATGGACCGTAATGGGTATTTCGTTGCAAAAAAAAAACGTATGTAATATTTCGGGAAGACACGACACTCTTCATAGGTGTAGGATAGTGTGATCAATCATACTTGGATGTAGAGCCAGACTGTAAAGTATGACAAACTGCTTGACGAAGCACACCAGCCCCAGCAAAAATGCACACACAAAATGCACCAGGTCAAAGATTGGCATCAGGCAGATGAAATACATGCATATAATGGAATATAACTAAAATAAAGAGGCTTTAGGCAAATACTAAAATAAAACTAAAATAAAGAAAATAAAGAAAATAATATAATAAAAACAAAAAAACTAAAGAAAGAAAATAATATAATAAAAACTAAAAAACTAAAATAAAGATGCAAGTGCCTTTTCTGCATTATCACGGCGATCAGAGGACCATCTCGGCACGCAGCGTCGCTCCAGTTTCCTCATCTTGTCTGAACTCGGAAGGCAGGTGAATATCGTGTTTGGCTCACTAAAAGTTGCATCCTTACACCTTGGCACAAAGCAATTATACTAGCGGCGTTTTCTGCGATACATCGTCAACAGAGTGGGATGCCATTTAAGCTAAAACAGTCACGATCAGTTCAAACTCGGCGGCGTCCTATACGCAAAATGTAACGCCCGGCAGTCGACCTTCGCTACCGACAGCAAACGTAACGTCACACGTATTTTGACCAATCAAAAAGCGAGGTATTCTAAAGTGATTTTTGAATTGTCTAAGTGTTTTAAGAACTTTTAAAAAATGAATGCCGCCATCGTGTTTATAATTTAAAATCACAAGTGAAAGTTGAAAAAATACGGTTTGTCCCGACATGAAACATATTCATTTTCTCAATTCAAATAGCTGCAGACAATGCAATGGAAATGCAATGCTAAATTGTACACAAGCTCTGTCGTTGCAAACTCGCACCGATTCCACTAATGGCGCAGACAAGGTCACACGGAAAATTGAACCCTTTAATGCCGAAGGAATTGTAAGCATCCCTAATTATTTAATGCAGCAATCGTACTAAATGGAACTTCACAAACTATTTTGTATAATCTCACTTGCAAAATGTCTACCAATAAATAAATAAAAAACGCGATCAGCTGTTCGATTAGCGGCCTTGTTCGTCAACATGAATCCGGACGAAATCAGTTCCAGTTGGGCTGATCCCTTTTTGGGAACGAATTTCACGTATTGGTGAATTCGAATTTACGGGGTGAGAGGAAAGTGTTTACATACCCATGGGCCCGGTAATTCGACTGTACATCGTTGGTTGGATTGGACTGGATTGAACTGTGGCTTTACGACGCACTTAGCAGCTGAGGCCATATGGCGTAGCCAGCCCCTCACCTTGGCAGGAAGGGCGGGCACCGTGGGGAATCGAACCCCGTACTTCTGGCTTGTGCGTCGTTGTTGGTGGTGGTTATTGGTTGTACGACACATTAACCGTTGAGTCATGTAGCGACGCCAATCTCTCTCGCCGATTGGTCGCGGGCGAAAAGTAGCTACAGGTGGACTGTGCGTCATTGAGGAAGAAAGAAACTGCTGCTGCCCATGCAAACTG
Source organism: Imbricaverruca yamaguchii (assembly GCA_034440575.1). Taxonomy (NCBI): domain Eukaryota; kingdom Metazoa; phylum Arthropoda; class Thecostraca; family Neoverrucidae; genus Imbricaverruca; species Imbricaverruca yamaguchii. The sequence continues at coordinate 67,969 of JAOTOL010000566.1, read as the reverse complement.
GGCAGTAGAGAGCCATGTTTCGTCGGGCTGGGAACAGGTGAGGTGCGGAAGGGATCAGTGATAATTCGGAGTGTTGTGTGATGTACTGTGCCCGGTCGCCGAGCCTGTGCCTTCGTGGACAAACCATGCATAATCTAGTACGGACCGAATCAGGGTGTCTGCACCATATGTTCGTGCAGTCGCCTTCAGGACATTCATCGATTTGGTGGTTATTAGTTTTACGACACGTCGATCGTTGAGTCATGAGTCGTGAATCTCTCACGCCGATAAGTTGCGGGCAAAGGGTAGCGACAGGTGAGGCTTGAACCCACAATCTTTCGACTGTGAGACTGGTAACTTACGCTTAAACTACTCGTCCTCCAGGACATTCATCGACTTAACACGACTATTTTTAAGCATTTCGCAGTGGCGCATATGTCATTGGATCGTTAAGGAAGACGTCGATAAATCTGGTAATCATCTCCGTTGGAATTTCCGATTCATATTCATATTATCATACCGTCACATCCCGGCAATCTCGACGTCGGAAAAATGCATAACGATCGCTTTCGTCGGCGAACGGACATAAGTTTGTTTGCTCTGGTAGCTACATAAGTTTATTTATGTAAACAATTACGCCATTCAAGATAGTGGCACACATATTAAAATGGGTGGTATTTTTGAATATTCAGTTTTGAAACTAATGTTACATTTGCATAATTTAATTCCTCGGCAGAACCTATCACTAGTTTTTGTATGTTTTGTTCGCGGTCATACGTAATAAACCAGCATAGAGTACAATAATTGATCTGGAGTGCACGGTGCACGCTTTACCAAAATATGGTGCTGTTAATGACGATTGCAATCCAGAATTAACGCCAAATGATAATGTATGTTCTGTTCTTTTTAGGTGAAATATGGCATATTGTTCATGGTATGCATCATACATGCTTTTTATTACTGCAACCAATCAGGTTTTATCTATTTTACTTTTTACGGATTGTATAACGGATGGGTATCTATATCTGGCAGGGACATGGACACGGAATGGATTGGTTCATATGGATACGGATTGGACCGGATTTGAAATTCCAATTTAGTTTGGGTGTTCAGTTTTACAATTTCAATCCAGTTCTGCTCCAGTTTGGGTGTTGATGGCGAAGGGGCACTGACAGATAGTGAAGGTGAGGGTGTTGTGTGGCTTTGGTTGGGACATGGATAGGCAGGTGGGTGGTTGTTGGAGGGATACTGGAAGAAAGTGAGGGTGTTGTGAGGCTTTTGTTAGTACATGGATACGTGGGAGGGTCGGGGTGGAGAGACACAGAAATATAGTGAGAGTGAGGGTGTTGCAGCGTGGGAAAAGTGGTTCGCTGACCTGGAGTCGGAGAATAAAAAATTTGTATCGGAGCCCTCCAAGAAAAAGAAGATATTCCTGCCCATGGAATCGGAGAATAAAAAAATGGCCTCAGACCCCACCCCCCCTTAAAAAAAACAGAAAGCTACTGGTGTCGGAGCCCCCAAAAAAACGATGATTGCTGAAAAGCGTACAAGCCGCTTACTTACAAGCATACTTACACCCCTTTACTGGACCCTAAGTCACTTCAATTACGGCCACTTAATTCACTCGCACTTACTAGGTTTTTCTCCGGAAAGCTCTCAAAACTTTGTCTCAACCCGAGTATACCCAACCAATCGAGACAAAGATCTTCGCGCAAAGGGAAGGGGACAAAGGGAGGCGAAACGCGCGGTCAAAGTGTGGTCGCTGTGTAAACATGACTGCAATATTTACACAATTTCAAGACCGCTGCTTGACCTCAATTCCTGTCGCCTTTAATAGGAATTCATACGTCAATACGGTGTTACCTTTTTTCTTCAGTTATATAGGAATCAATACACTGAAGATATATGTTCCTAATCATGAAATTACGTTGTCTTTATCCTAGATCAAAACATGAATCGGGCGAGACCGTCCCAATAATTTGTTAATTCTCCTACTCTAGTACGGATATTGTCCTGTCCTAACGGCGACGTATCCAAGGGTGGTCAAATGATGAAATGATAGATTTTTCGTAACTATTTTAAATGACGTCTAATTGTGACCATAAATGGCCCGGAGAACGTAATAACTCCGTACATGCACAGTTACTGCAGTTGCTGAAGTGATAAAACTACTATTCAGATGCTTTTCTCTTGATGGGTTACTGTAGTTTTGCGAATTGAGGTGGAATTCATACCAAAGTAACCCAAGGTCTTTTGCATTTTTTGAAGCATTTACATGGCTCCAAAAAATAGGTCTTCTGCCATCAATGAAGTTCGCTAGCTGGTGCTATTTTATGCATTTCAATTCGAAATTGAATGCTCTATTTCATGAAATTAACAGAATTACTGAAAACTGTCTGAGATGTCCAGAATTACGTTCTCCGGTAGTCTCCGATTGGAATGCGGCTGGAGAACAGGACCTCGGGTCAGATATGCGAGTATATGACGTCGTTGTGCATATTTCGAGTTCCACTATGGTCGCAAGATATGGCAGCAAGACGAGAGGTTTCGTAATGGAGATTTTTTGGTGTAACGCCAGTATTTCCCGGAATTATGAAGAAGAATCGTGGTATATTCCAATATTTCCTTCTGAAGCGTCATTTCGACAGAATTCTGAAGACATACGAAAACCTAATCCCTCATATCTTTGTTATTTAGAATGAGACGAGATTGGCGCAAGCCGTATGACGATTCATCTGTGGTTACAGAGTGATTGTGCTGGGCCGCCGTCCTGCCAGTGTGAAAATATCCTGGAGAGTAATTGGCTGAGGTAATAACTAGTTACGAAATTTACATTATTTTGTTCTCTATTGTTTCTATGCCATGTCGATGCTTTTGTTTCGTTCGGATTTGGAGGCATCGTGCACACCAACGATTACCTGAGTAACCCCCGCGAGTTCGGCCTTGATTGGGGCTTAGACTGAGCCAGGACATAGTTTGTTTGACACATGCACAATGCAATCGAAACAACCACCACAAACTTGTAGGTATTCTGATATAACATGATATGATTCCTGGGCAATTGACTGCAACCTGCATTTCATGCCTTATGACCTGCTATGCCATACTCTTCTGTTCTGTTGTCCAGGCTTCTAATTTGTATGATGGACTGGAAACTGCAACTGCATTGTTGGAGCTGTACTGAGATCCTGGAAGCAAAATGTCATCCATAAATTGGCACGTTTCATTCGGAGAATAAAAAAGTTCAACATTTGCAGTCACAATCCTGGAGAATAAAATGTCCTTAGGTCTCCATACTCCAGGAGAGGCCCAAAATTCCCACCCTGGGGTGTTGTGTGGCTTTGGTTGGTGCATGGATAGGAGGGTGGGTGGGTGTTGGAGGGCTCGGCGAGACTGCTGGTCCGCCGGATACGAACCCACTACCGTGGAACCCGCTCTGCAACTGGCGATGTTTCGATCACTTGAGGCACTCACGGCGGCGAAGAATGGCGCTTCCCCGCCTCGGAAGAGGGCTCGACTATACAATTATGTGGTGGTTGAATCAGCTTCGTTTGCGGGACGAGTACACACACGGAAAGAGCGAAGAAACGCGTTTCGAAATGCGATGAGCTGTTCAATTATATTTATATAAACCTGTTTCAGAACAGATATAGTATTTTACTTTTCTATGCGGAAGACAATTTAGGATGACACGACACTACACAGATCCCTGGCCTGTCGGAAGATACAATTGTGTACGTGTTTGATTGCAACAATTTCTTTCCCTTGGATGTGGTTCAGAAAAGTGTGGTCGTAAGAGGTGTGGGAAAACGTCCTCTCCCACGATTGACCCAGAAAGGCGTCAAAGAGGTGCAGTGTTCATCAACATGATCAGGTATATTTATACAAACTGAGCGATTGCGACAAAACTGATTAGCATGGTTACAGCTTGGGCACATCGGCCGAAGTTGAGAAAGAAGATCCGAACTTTCACACATACACATACCCTACCTTCATCTCAGATGGCAAGTCTGTTCGATTGAAGGACAAAATGGCATTGTTTGGCGCCATCATCTCTGACCCTCTCATTGTACTTTTCCTCATTCCAGTCTCCCCCAAATTCCGACAAACATTCCACAATGTTGTCTTCTGGTGTGTTCGCCCCTGCGCACGTCCCGCCACACGGGGGGCCCTGCCGGGGTCGCCTGTGCCCTGTGGATGAGAGGACGCCAGACGCTCGCCGGGCCATACGGGGCAGACGGCGCCTCCGCATGGCCAGAAGAGGCTCACCACCCCGCCCGCACTACAGCGCAGACCAATCCTTGATCCCAGCCGGCCTGGTCGGCGAGCACCACGACGAAGCCCAGACCCTGATCTGAGGAGACTAGCCACTTGGTCGGTGTGGGGCCCTGCGCCAAACGACGACCTTTCAGCAGACGCCCTGACACAATGACCCGGTAGCCCACTCCGTTGGGGACGAACATCACGTGCACACCCACACGACTCGTGCTCTGACTTTCGTGCCCAGTAACTGAAGAGTGAGCAGCTCGCCAGACTTTGACACCGAGTAATCACATGAGTCTAGCAATAGTGGACCTCTTGCACTCCTGCACGCACGCAATTATTCTGCACTCACATTTAGCACTTGTCATACTGCTAAAGCACCATTGTGTGTTGTGGCATATTCTAGGATGTAACATAGGAGTGTACAAAAACGTTACTATGACCCTCCCTTGGCATCCTCCAGTGCCCTATTCAGTTGTATCACGTGCTTAAGTACATTTTGCGATACCTTTCATGTTGCAGGTTATTTGTAAATTTCATAACTATTTAATTAAGACCCTAAAGCAGTAGTGATAAGCCAATATACTGTATTAAATGCATTCCATCCATTGAAGTTAGGCCAATAACAATACGAAAAATACATTAATAAACTTACACCGGGGGAGGAAGTTTGGGTCTCGATAGAAAAGATCCCTCGACCTTCGATCTCGCGTAGGGTTTATTACAACTCGACATCAAATTGTTTTTCTCAGCACCATTTAGTAACATACAGCGTTCACCAGGAATGTGGCCTAAGTCAAGCACGTGCACTTATTGTGCATGTTGACCTCGTTTGACAGTAAACATCCACACCAAATATCCCCTGCTCTATGTCATGACTTCAGTTGTATATACTGGCATGTAGTTGGACCCGAAACCCCTGCCCATGGCCCATGCATGTAATTCATGTGTTTGAGCATATGCTGAGTACTCATTGAATCGTCATTGTATAGTATTTACTATCTCGTCTGAGTCAGACAAAAGGCGATAACATGACACAATTCACAGCCTTGGAAGAGAAAATTCACCAGTAGGGAATAACATACTCCTCTACGAAAAGAAAAGAAAAACGAAAAAGCAAAAGCAAGCAAAGCGCAGAAGCAATATGAGTATTCAGGCCCATGTAGTTTCATTTGGCTGCTCAAAAACCTCTAACAGAGCCTGTCGTTACTAAAATGCATACCTAGGCTAATGTTTCTAAGGATTACGCAATAGGGTCGCATTGCATATTGCAATTTTGTTGACCTAGAGCAGAAGAAACCAGAAATACAACTTCACCTTTGGAACATTTTTCCGCGCTTAGTTTGCCAACCGATATGATGGCAAATATTACCGTAGTGTCAAGCTTGGGTTTCGACAGCAGCATGTTCACCAGAACCATGGTTAGTTATTGGGGTTTTAGGGCGCATCAACTGCAGTGTTATCACTAGAATCATGGATATTGCCTATAGCAAACAACAAATGCAATATATCTGCTGTGGCACCAACATGGCATTGTGTCCCATGCAAAGTATAGCTTCACAGCAGGTAGTTTTTTAATTGACGCTCCTTATAATGATTCAGAAGTTCGAAATTATACTACCATATTTCGGGCACAACACATGGTCACATATATGTGACCAAGTTGGTTGGTTATTTGGGCTGAGGGGCGCATCGACTGCTTCGGTCATACAGCGCCCATATATATATGTGACCAAGGGTTGTGCCGAAATATAATATGTACAATTCAAACTTTTGAATCATTGTAAAGAGCGTAAATCATACAAAGAAAAAAAACTACTATGTATAAGTATGCCTTGCATACAACAAGGACTAAGCGATCTAAGTACAGTTCACTGGTTCCGGAGAGAATACCCCATCATATTTGGACAGTCCAATTCAGCAGTGGGGTAAGCAAGCTGGAAGAAGGCAGTCATCTGAAGTTTGTTTGTGGTGCTTGAGGGTGAAAATACTTTGCTTGAGTGGCATTTGGCTTCATACCTTCTATCGACATTGAAAGCATGACTATCCTTCATACATAATAAATGTGTCGAAGAGCATAAATCAGTCAGCAAATGAAAGTTGGTTGGTTATTTGGGCTTAGGGGCGCATCGACTCTGAAAGTTGAAACAGTGTATAACAGGACTAATATTACGGCTTAAAAAGCCGGTTGGAATATAAGCTGTAATATAAATTTTCAGCTATGCTTAAAATAATATTAAAATAATGTTAAGCTATGCTTAAAAATAAATTAATGCTATGGCTTAAAACACCGGCAGACTAGAAGCACGGCACACAAGCTGAAGGGGTCTCACCGGTTTTGACGGTGCCCACCACCAGCCGGCACATGGAGGCGACCAAACAGGCCGTGCTGGACGAGTCCACGCCACCGCTCAGGGGCAGGAAGTAGCCGCCCTGGCCGCTGCGACGCAGGTAGTCCCACAGCCAGCAGGCCGGCCCCAGCGCGATCTCCTCCTCGGGCGGGTGGTAGACAGGCTGGCGGCGGAAGTGGGCCGTTTCCGGTGCGGTACAAGCTGACGTACGGTATGTCGAAGCCAGCTGCTCACGGCCACCAGTGACGGCTGAAGACGGCTACGGCCACCAGTGTGGGAGTGCACGAGCGCACCCCACCTGTGTACAGGTCCACGGGGTCCAGGGCACCCGACCTGTGCACTGGTCCAGGGGGTCCAGGGCACCCCACCTGTGTACTGGTCCAGGGGGTCCAGGGCAGCCTATATGTGCACCGGTCCAGGGGGTCCAGGGCACCCTATCTGTGCACCGGTTCAGGAGGTCCAGGGCACCCCACCTGTGTACCGGTCCAGGGGGTCCAGGGCACCCGACCTGTGCACTGGTCCAGGGGGTCCAGGGCACCCCACCTGTGTGGGTGCGCACGAGCACATACCGCCTGTGTGCCGCCCCAAGGCACCTCGCCTGTGTGCCGCTCCAAGGCACCCCACCTGTGTGCCGCTCCAAAGCACCCCACCTGTGTGCCGCCCCAAGGCACCCCACCTGTGTGCCACTCCAGGGCACCCCGCCTGTGTGCCTCCCCAGGGCACCCCTCCTGTGTACCGCTCCAGAGCACCCCACCTGTGTGGGTGTCCAGGAGGGCAGGGCCAGGTCGCCGTCGCGCGACAGGCTGAAGTCTGCCGACACGCGCGGGTAGGCGGGCGCCGCCTCCGCCTGGCGCTGCCGGCTGCGCGTCAGGTTGCGATAGCAGCGGATGTCCTCCAAATCGACGGTGGCCGTCACCACCTCCTGGCGGCGACGGAAGAAAACAGCGTGGTGGCGAACGCCACTACCCCCTGTCGGCACGCAGCGCGGACACGGTCGAGAGGCAGGTGAAGAGGCCACCACCTGTCGTCATAGTGGCAGTTGTATGAAAATTCGCAGCGGGAACGTTGGCACACCACTGACATTCAGGCCATCGCACTCAGCTACAGATATAAGTATTCCTCTATGGCTGTGTGTTAGTTATTTGGGCTTTAGGGCGTTGGTTGGTTATTGGTTTCACGACACGTCGACCGTTGAGTCATGTAGCGTCACTAATCACCCACGCCGATTGGTCGCGGGTGAAGAGTAGTGACAGGTGAGACTCGAACCCACAATCTTTCGATTGTGAGATGGGCAACTTACCCCTACACTACTCGTACCCGGGCTTTGGGGCGAATGAAAGCTATGTAGAAAGCAGCAACAGTAAAAGGGGAAATGGCAGGTTCGAGTGACGGCAAAGGATGACTGCAGCGATAGTTCTTTCACACCTTTCCCAACATAAATTACCTATCGCATCGTCTTTCAAGCATTAAGCAGTCACTCCGTCCGTCCGTCCGTCCGTCCGTCCGTCCGTCCGTCCGTCCGTCCGTCCGTCCGTCCGTCCGTCCGTCCGTCCGTCCGTCCGTCCGTCCGTCCGTCCGTCCGTCCGTCCGTCCGTCCGTCCGTCCGTCCGTCCGTCCGTCCGTCCGTCCGTCCGTCCGTCCGTCCGTCCGTCCGTCCGTCCGTCCGTCCGTTTCCCACCTGTCCTGCCGCCACCGCCGCACTCACCACCTCTTCCAGGGCGAACTGACGGCCGACAGCGGCGAACTGGCCGTTGACGCAGATGGTGGCGGCACCGTTGAAGTAGAGCCGATCGCCATCCCCGCCGCGCAGGTTGCTGAACAGGTAGCAGCCGCCGCACTTGGCCGCCGCTGACCGCACCAGCTCGAACGCCACGTACGCCTTGCGCAGCTCGAAGTGCGAGGCGCTGCCGTTCACCATGATCTCGGCGCCGTCCAGCGACTGCGGCACGTGAGAGCTGCCGGTGTGGCCACGGGTCAGGCCAGGTACGTCAGGCAATTGAGGAAATGTCAGGGCAGACGCATGGAAGCCGGGGTTGGTCAGATCGGGTACCTGGCGTGACGGGGACGATTAGGTCAGGCACATGGGAGACAGTGGGCGAGGAGTTAGGTCAAGAGAGTGGGATTCGGTGAGAGTCAGGTTGGGCACATGACAACTCAGGTTAGATACGCGGTAGCAGGACAGAGACAGGCAGGACGCAAAGGTGGCTAGTTAGTTAGTTACTTGGGTTTTAGGGCGCTTCGACCAGTTTTGATCATTCGCGCCCATAGCATTTTGTTATGCTTCACTGCTGGTACTAACTATTAGGTCGGTGTGTACGTGGTCTTAAATCCGATCGCTGAAAGGTAACGGAACAAGTTCCCCGAGTGTACTAGCTTTGAATAGTTTCCTAGAATGTCTTCGTATGTCAGGTAACTCAAGTTTCTTCCGTAAAATAAGCTCCACTCCCGTGCAAAGTAATGGCATGTGAATAGTACGTGGCGCACCGTCAAAGTTTCCGAACAGCGTGCACACTGTGGCCTTTCCTCCCCACAGATGAGGTAGCGATGGGTGGCGTATGTGTGTCCGATACGCAACCTGCAAAGTGCAACTTCCTCTGGTCTAGACCTACGCAGGCGTGAAGCCCAATGTACCAGGTGTGGCTTGATTGCCTTAAGTTGGTTGTTTACGTCTCTATTCCAGGCATTCTGCCACTTGTAAAGGACAAAACTAAATATTCTTGAGAAATGATCCATGGCAGGGAGTGGAAAAATGCGTGGGCGTGGATTCTAGTTTAGTTAGTTTAGTTATTTGGGCTTAGGGGCGCTTCGACTGCTTCGGTCATACAGCGCCCATAACAATGTTAGATTGACAGCTTAGGATGATTGGTGCCAACAGTAGTACATGAACATTCAGAATACGGCCAGATATCAGTGAAACGGTGAACGAGAAAGAGCAGGCGCAAGCAAACATCAGCGAAACAGTGAAATGGGAGTAGCATCAGTGAAACAGTGAAACGGGGGTAACATCAGTGAAACAGTGAAAAGGAAGTAACATCAGTGAAACAGAAAGAGCAGGCGCAAGCAAACATCAGTCTATCAGTGTAACCGGATTCATGCGAAAAGCAGTATTCGAGACTTCATAAGACAGGCAAATCACGTGTCACATGTCCGCGAGGTCTGCAAATCGCTCCAAACTTGATATCCGAGGGAAAGCGACACAGCTGTCCTGAAGGCATAATGTGCGATTCAGCCAGCAACATCGTCAGCGAAACAGCAAGGTGCAAACATCAGCGAAACGGCGAAATGGAGGCAATATCAGCGAAACAGCGAGACGGCAAGAGCAAACGTAAGCAAACATCAGCGAAACCGCAAAATGGGAGCAGCATCAGTGAAACAGTAAGAGCAAGCGCAAGCAAACGTCATTAGTGAAACAGTGAAAAGGAAGTAACATCCGTGAAACAGTAACAGTCGGCATGCCTATTATTGAAAGGGATAGATAACGTGAAACTGAGTAGCAGCTACGTAACGGTATATTTTCCCTGTGGCAACGATCTCCGAGCTGTCTCCTAAAACATCGGTGTACGACATTGCATGACAGTTTCGACCAAAGTAACGCAATCGTTCCTCCTGGGAATTGCGGCATGAAAACAGTATGTGGCGGACTGTCATGTGTGAGTTACATCGAACACAGCGTAGTTTTTCGTCCTTGTCAGTAGGTGTCTATGTGTAGCGTAAGCATGCCCTATTCGCAATCGTGCTAAAATTACCTCTTCCCTTCTACACTTCTTCAGTGACGACGGCCATGGCCCCAGAACTTGTTTTATGCATCGGAGCTTGTTTGAAGCCTGGTAGTTCCAATTTGTTTGCCACTTTTCTTGGAGAAAAGCAGATACTTCTGAGTAGAAATCCTTAGCGGGGAGAGGCAAGGCTCGAGTCCAACGAGCCCCCGTGGCGCGCTTTGCAGCCGCATCGGCTAGCTTGTTACCAGTGATACCGGTATGGCTAGGCACCCAGCAGAGGGCGATCCTCTTACCAGCTCTGCTCAATGCTGTCACGCGAGTTAATATCTCCTGAATAAGTTGGTTCGATGGGTAAAAGGATTGCAGGGCCATAAGGCTACTCAACGAGTCTGTTACGATGGTATTGGAATTATCATCTCCAACCTCAATAAAACACAAGGCCTTAATAATCGCTACCAATTCCGCAGTATACACAGATGCGTTGGGTGGCAAGGTAAAGAACCTAGTCACCGTTCCACATGCGGATGCGCAGCCAGCTCCAGTCGTTGTTTTGGATCCATCAGTATAGGTTCTAGAGTAATGTCGATAGGATTCCAGTAATTGTAGTGCTTCTGCTTTGAAAAGCTCTGTAAGTGTGCTTTCTTTCTTGGCCGTCGCGAGGGAAATATCTATCGTTGGCGAAATTAATTCCCATGGTGGGATGCCAGGGTGTTTGATCTTTGCGACACCTGGTAGTGGAATCCGTTCCTCTTCAAGTAGGGAGCGGAATCTGATGCAGAAGGGTCTTAGTTTTTCTCCTCTGTGTCCGCTGAAAACTGACAAGATGTGATGCGAGAAAACGGACTTGTATGTGGGATGCGCTGGAAACTATTTCAACCTAATTGCATACCGGAGTCCCAGCTTTTCACGCCTGTTTGCTAACGACGGCTCGTGGGCCTCTGCCAAAAGGCTTGCAGCTGGCGATGTCCGAAAGGCCCCTGTGGAAATTCGCAATGCCGTATGATGTATGGTGTCGAGTTTCCGCTTCAGTTAAATACTCGCGCTGTCGTAAATAAACGATGCACAATCTAGCTTTGAGCGAATAAGGGAACGATACAACATAAGTGTTGCTCTGTCAGCTCCATAAGTCGTTCGGGAAGCACATTTCATGATATGCATGGCTCTGAAGCACTTATCGCGCAGAGTGCCAAGATGCTCCCTGTAATTTAGCCGGCTGTCCATGATGACTCCCAGGAAGCGAGCCGCTGGTCGCACAGGTATTTTATGGCCGTACAACCTGATTGCCATTTTTAGGGCAATAACGGCGTCGGCAGAAGTGGACAGCCAACGTTTTCGAGGTGAAAAATCTGACCCCGTTTAAAATTGTCCATCTTTCCAGAAGTGCCACATCCATCTGCAGTTGACTTGTCATGGATTGAGACCGCGAGGCACATGACCAAATAGCCAGGTCATCAACAAAAAGTGGCCTACCAATGCTTGGGCTTAACCCGTTTTCGATGTCATTTATCATAATTGCAAATAGTGCGACGCTGAGAACGCTTCTTTGTGGAACACCATTTTCCTGAGTAAATGTTTGTGATGTATGGCTTCCCGCGCGAAACCGAAAAACTCGACCAGACAGAAAGTTTTCCAAGAATGTACCCATTTCACCACGTATTCCGTGATTCCACAGTTTCCTAAGTATTCCTGGTCTCCATACCGTGTTATAGGCTGCTACTATGTCAAAGAACACTGCACCCACGTGTCGATTCTGCATAAAATTGTGTCGTACTACAGTGTCTAAAAGTAATATATAGTCCAGAGTGCTGCGATTTTTCCTGAAGCCGCACTGTGAGTTTATAAAAATGTGCTTCCTTTCGAGGAGCCAGTTAAGACGGACATTTACCATTCCCTCCATCAACTTGCAGAGGCATGATGTCAAAGAAATTGGACGGTAGTGCAAAGGGTCGTGACCACTCTTACCCGGCTTCATTATTGGTATCGCAATGGCTTCACGCCATGAAGATGGAAATGTGCCACTTTACCACAGTGTGTTGAAGGAGACGAGAAGAACATCCAAAGCACACGGTGGAAGATGCTTCAACATAGCGTTGTGGATTCCGTCATGCCCTTCTGATACATTTCGCAGAGAAATGACGGCTGAAGTTCGTTCTGCAATGGTGAAGGGACTATTATATGCGTGGTGCGCCGAAGTAGTAAAGTCCACAGGCGTGGACCTACATCGAGCCTTATGTCTCACAAACTCGGGATCAGCACCGCTGTCGAGACTTCGTTGCGATATCGCCTAACCAATCGCGTATGCAATATCTGCGGGGTGGGTGATATCTTGGTCGGCCATGTGCAGCACAGGGAGAGGGGCTGAGCGGAATGTTTCAGAGATCCTTTTGACGCGAGACCACACTTGTGATGACGAGGTGCAACGACTCAGGTTACTCACATATTTCTTCCATGACATACGCTTGGCATCGGCGATGATTCCTCGTACTAGCGCTCTCGCCTTTCGAAAGGCAATTAGGTTGGCTGTTGTACTATTGCGACTAAATTATTTGTATGCACGGCGTCGTGGTCGGATGGCGTCTCGGCACTCCTTTGTCCACCACGGGACAGAGGTCCTACGGGGAGTACCGGATGTTTTCCGGATACATCCTGATGTCGCTTCTAAGATGGCCGCTGAGAAGCTTTCTATGGAGAGTGGTTGCCGTTCTGCCAGGGCGCCAAAACTGTCTTTGAGTTGCCTTTCGTATGCTTCCCAATCAGCCTTATTTAAATTCCATCGTCGTGGTCTAGCACTTGGAAGAAAGTTGTGTCGGAATCTTAGCCATACTGGAAAGTGATCACTCCCCATAGGTTCTTCCGACACTGTCCAATCAAAATGTTCCGCAAGCTCAGGGCTGCACAGACTCAAGTCAAGTGCTGATGTGTTTCCTGATGGCATCGTGAAGTGAGTTCGAATGTCAGTGTTTAAAATGCATAGTGATTCTTCCAGGATACAAGATTGTAAAACTCGACCTCGGCTGTTCACGTCGTTGCATCCCCACACAGTGTGGTGGGAATTGAAATCTCCTAAAACTAGAAAATGTGTTTGTAGTTCAGAAACTAGCCGTCTGAGCTCGTCCCGCGTAAACCCCGTTCCAGGATGCAGGTAAATGGAGCAAACTGTTATCGAGCTGCGGTCAGTCAATCCGAACGGCCACTGCTTGGAGATCTGTGCTTAGGGCCACCTCCACTGCTCCTACATTATGGTGCACAGCCACCATGACACCGCCGTGAGCAACTGTGTCGGTTGCCATGTCCTTTCGAAAAATTGTGTATCCCTGTATTTCACATCGTGAGTTGGGTCGAAGTTTGGTCTCTTGGAGACACATAGCGACAGGGTAATGCTGATTTAAAACCATTTGTATCTCCTGGGTACTGTTCCTAAAACCTCTGCAGTTCCATTGTAAGATAGCTTGCATGGGAGCTTGTTAAGGTTACTTAAAGGAGGTACGGTTGGGGGATCGCTTTGAAGCGATGTACTCCTAGATGTAATGAACTGAAACTGACTAGAGTGGGGTGACTAGGAGTAGTTATAATAAGAGAAAATGGTAGTGTTGAAACTCTAGTTACGTCCTCCTTTAAAGAGTGGACGCCGCTGTCGGCTCAGGAAGGGTGTCTTTGTTTGGTCCCAGGGACTGGGTTCTGGGGCGGGAGCGTAGGGAAACATCCCCCGGTGGAGAGTTCGACAGAGGCAAGTCTCTTTTTGAGGGGCCCAGTCTGGGAGGAGCCGGAGGCGGGCCCATCTCTTTAACAGACGGGCATGGCCCCTCCACCCTGCGGTGCGGCAGTGGGGTGGCCGGCCTTGGGGTGGGGGGCCCGTCAGCTACTTGGCGGTCTTTTATCCTGGCATTCTCCATTTGGGCGACCCGAGCTCGCTTGGCCTCCCGGGCGCGCCTTTCGGCTTCTTGATAATGAAATATCTCATCCGAGATCTGGATAGGTCGGTTGGAGCTGTGTGACGGCGTTGGAGGTGCGGAAGTAGGTGTTGGGGGTGTGGGAGTGGCTTGGCTCACGGGTATAGGGGAGGATTCGGGCAGGGATGAGGTGGAAAGGAGTGATTTGGAGGTGGTGCTGGTGCGTCTGGCGAGGGATGGTTGTTGGAGGGCGGACGGGAGGTGGAAGGCGGGGATTTCAAGGTAAGTAATGTGGTAGATGGGGAGGAACTGACCTTCGGTGCGGAGGACCGAGCAGGTCTCTTAGACCTTTGGATCAGGGTCCACTTGTCACCCTCAGTGGTTGACATGGAAGGGCCCTCTGGTGGCCCATCAACGCATGCACTGATGGTGCGTGGGACTTCGGCTGCTTCGTCGTCCTTTTGGGTTGGGTACCCCTGTCCTGCTGGCAACGAAGGCGGCCACGAGACTCCAAATGATTGTAGTGGAGCTACAAGACGAGCTATCAGCACCGTAGCACTACCGTGGTCGTGCTGCTGTGAATGACTAGATGCGATACTCGTTCGAGGTAGTACTGCTGCCTTTGCAGCGTAAGAAACTGTTGGATGTGAGCTACTGTACATCTCTCGTGTTTCACGGAACGAAATGTTGTTAAATTTCAGCGACAGGATCTCCTTCACTTTACTGTATGCGGGACAAGATCGGTCATACGCAGTGTGGGGAGTTTGACCTCGCCCACAATTTACACACCAACGCTCCTGGGCGCTACAGTTATCTGTAGTGTGAGTAGTGGCAGCGCAGTTTGCGCATGTGGGGGGGGGGGGTTACGGCAAGCAAGCTTGGTGTGTCCGAAACGCTGGCATTGGAAACATCGCATTGGATTCGGAATGTACCTGCGCACCTTCACGCGAGTGTATCCCACGAGTACTGTACTTGGAAGGTCGTCCGTGTTAAATGTCAAAATTATATTGTTGGTATGGCAGATCTCAGTTCCCTTTCTCGTACTAATACGCCGGGCCTCTGTCACCCCTAACTCAGAGAGTCCGTCCACGATGTCTACATCGGAAATATTTATAAGGTCGTAACAGTTTATTATGCCCTTGGATGAGTTTTTTGTTTTATGGGGTTCGATCATGATTGGAATAGAAACATCTCGTCTCCCATTGCCTTCCCTTACACTGTATGTAAATAGTTCGGCTGCTAACGCCCTCTTGGCATCATCTCTCCTCGAGAGCTCTACTTCCAGCCCGCCGTCACGCATAGGCTGGCACCTCGGAACGCATCCGAGTCTGTCACATCCGTTACGTCGTTGGAAAGGGGATAAAGACGCCAGCTGCTTGGTACCTTCACATGCCCGTATAATAAGTATACGAGGACTAGTGTTGCTGTGTGAGTGGGTTATATTTCGTTGGGGACACGTCTGCACAAAGTCACGGTTTTTTATGCGCCGATTGCCCTCCGGGGATCGGACTGTCTGGCCCCTGCGAGAAGGGCCATGAGTTGTGTTTTTGATTTGGTTTGCCATGCAGTGTGGTTGGTGTTCCGCTCTTCAGGCTCCCCACCTCGTCGGGGCCCTACTGGGGGACGCCTGTTTCCCGCAGACGGGAGGACGCCAGGCGCCCGAAGAGTTATACGGGGCGGGTGGCGCCTTCGTGCGGCCGGGAGAGAGTGACTCACCACCCCTTGACCCCAGCCGGCCGGGCCGGCAGACACTCGGAAGAATCCCAGGCCCCCGCCCAAGGCGACCAGCCACTTGGCCCGCGTGAGGCCCCGCGAGCCCGCACGCCCCTCCAGAATATCAGGACCAAAGAGGTGTGTTGGTTCCCCGCCACAACTAGCACCGTGCGACGGGGGACCTCAACCTCCAGGACTCCGTCAACCCCGGGGGCGGGCCGAGGGGGCGCGGCTACCCCGATAAAACAGAGCTGGTGGGCAGGGCCGGGGAATTTGCCCTGCCTGCTCATAGTAGGGATAGTTGGTGTTGCAGGGCCAGGTGAAGGACATGGGCTGGGATGAGATGGGCATTGGAATGGGAGCGTATGGATTGAAGGATGAATGAGGCACTCTTAGTCTCACCCCTCCCCGGTGTGATGGTCGCCGGGTTTTTGGGGCACTCAATCCCCACCCCACCACGAAAAGGTGGTGCCTCATCGGGAGGTGGGCGTAGATTCTGTGCTGCCCGCTTCGCCGCAGAGTCCGCACACTCATTACCGGACACCCCGGTGTGGCTCGACCTAAAGGTGGTGGGGAGAGTCATGTTAAAAGTGAGGATATCGCAAAGGGTCAGGCTAAGCATGTAAGCGCCACGCTTAAACGCTGCTGAAAACCAAACTAACCCAGATAACTGCAAGTAGTATGATACACTGATATTAAGCTCATCACTGTTATTTTGTTAGTTAATTATTTCAGTTTCATGGCGCTTTGACCAAAGAGAGCTCATCACTGTGTAATCTTCATTAATGTTCAAGAAGGTCTGACACCGAAATATATTCGAGTGATCGAAGATACAATTGGACAATTTTATAACGTGATTATAATCAGCTGAAGATCAGTACTTATCGTCACACTCCTTAGCGAAATGCTCAGAACAGTTCCTAGGGAGATGAAGACTTGCATAACCGCAAGCTTCCGTGTTAGTACCACAGCAGCTCGCGTGTTTGGTCTCCAGAAACCGGTTCTCCCGTAAGAGTGATGGAAGGGAGCTCCAGGGCGCACCGACTGTATTTGTCATGTAGGCGCCGCCGTGAGTAGTGGGACACCGGTACGACGGCCACGCCCCACGCCTGCCCACCTCTCGGGAGACCACAGCTCCTCACAGATCTCGTATCCGATGCATGTGTCGCGCGTGGCCAGCAGCGCGTCGCCGAACGGTGCGCTCGTCTGGTCGGTGATGGCGGCCAGCATGCGTGGCAGTATGTGCGGCTCCGTCTGGCGGTCCTGAGCAGCACGTCACGGCCGATCAGCCCTTCACACGGGTCACAGCAGGTCAGCTGTTGGTTCTGGCACTGGCACATCCGTGGAGGCCTGGGGCCATCTCCTCCGCCCGCCCACAAAAAGCCAATTTTCCCGAACATTAGCACTAAAACGGCATCTTCCCAACATCTAAAAACACGTTGTAAGAAAGTATTGTCTTCAAACCCGAAGTTCTCCACACGCCGGCGAAAAAAAAACTTCTTCCCCCTACCCACCCCCTAACCGGTCAGCAACCAATCTTCTGGATCCGCTCTTGGGTCCGGGTCATATATACGTCAAGTGTTCGTCAGGATCAAGTTGTACATATACAATGTGTTGGCACGGACTTTCACATGTCAGGTGCTATCCAGGTTATGGCAGGTCTGTTGTTGGTCGAGGTCATGGTCAGCCCAGGTGAGAACAGGTCAGGTGTTCATCCGGGCTATAGCAGGTCAGGCGTTGGTGCGGGTCTCAGCAGGTCAGGTGGGTCATGTGCTGGTTCAGATCACAGTAGGTCACATACTGGTCCGGGTCATGACAGGTCAAGTGGGTTAGGTGCTGGTCCGGGTCACGGCATATCACGTAATGGTTCGGGTCGCATGTCACGAGCTCGTCCGAGTTACGTTGCACATTGTGCACAATGTCACACATTAACCAGCTAAACCAACACCACCGGCACACAAGCACTTTTCATGTACCAGTTCAGAAATGTCCGTCAAAAGTCATATGCAGATTAAATAAACCTGTCACATTTCATAGAATGACCTAGCATATCAGTGCATAATTTGCACATTGATTGTATGCTAGTTTCAAAATCCTGCGTTTATTTATGCATATATTTAGAACTTCAGCCAAGTTCCATATGGTTTTTAAAATGGAACTTTCCAATTGGCTAGCTCGCACACATTTACTGATAAAGGCGGATGTAAAATCAGCAAGCAGGACACAATTATCTAAATACATTCCGGGGGATATACATTATTCATTTCGAGGTTTGCTTGAAATGTTCCGATCATCGTTTCTAGATGGAAGGACTGATCGAACAGCATAAGATTTCGCCTGTCTCAACTGACAAACTTGACATGACTTGGAATCGCTGATTCCTTAGCGTTTATACATTGCACATACATTTTACAGGTCCTACAACAATGTTTTTCGCTTAGATATTTGACAGATGTTATGAACAAGCATGCACCATCCGCCTATTCCACAACCACTCCGCCAGAGGTGACGCTACCTTTGTCCACGCTGTAAACCATCGGCTCTCGCGGTAATTGCCAGAGTCACACAGCGTCTTCTTGGGACGAATCAAGAGAATGACACTGGAAATTACGGACATTGTCATGTAAGAGTAGTAGAGCACACATTGTCAGATTATATCCATCCTGGGACAAGGTGGTTAGTGCAATTGCAGCAGCTTCATATTGGGGGTCATTCGACATTGTAAGAAATAAACGTCGCTTTGATGGCAAAATATTGAAGTCAATAGTAAAATAATATACGGATAAAGTCAGCTAATCTCAAATCTGAACGGATCTCAAAATCCACAATACAAGCTTGCTGTGAACTGGTCAATTTCCAAGAAGTTGTTCACATAGACAGAAAACCTCACGCACACACCAGACAATGTAAATGTGTTCAGCAACTGAGAAGGACCAATTCTTTCCAAGCATGCAAGCGTGTGTCATACTCATGATCTAATCGCGTCTAGTATTGCACAATATACATCACTCGAAGCATATGGCAGATCGCATCGTAAGTGGCGATAAACAGGGTCGGCAAATACGACCCATCGGATCAGGCCTTCTTCTAACAGGCCAGCGGGCGCCGTCAGCACGAATAATGAACTGCCATCACTTTAAGTGACTCAATCTACGCAGAACAGGTCCTCTGACCGAAAGGTCGCAACGCTAGAGTCTGGGAGCGGCCCAATAGTACGAGCACCACCTCGGCCGGTCTCCGGGGCGGTGAGTGTGTGGCCACACGTACCTGTTGAGGAAGACGACCCTGCAGTTGTAGGTGACGCCACGATGCATAACCGGCATGCCGACGTCGCAGATGATATCGCGGCACACCGGGTGCAGCAGCAGCTCAGCCAGCACCTCCCACGAGTGCAGCAGCGTGTCGCTCTCGTGAAAGTGGTCTTGGCAGCTGTAGCCGCTGCGGGAGTGGAGGTCGCGTCGCGTCAGGCAGTGGCGACCTTGGTCAGTTCTCAGGTCGAGTGTTTCCCACCACAGTTTGCCCCATTCACCATGCAAACATTGGAGCGCTTTTATTTATGCACGATACAAATTTTAGGGAGTTGCATCAACCACTGTCTACGGGCGAGGGTGATGACAGACTTACGTGACTTCTAGCTCTGGTCCGGTGCGGTACGTTGCTCCCCTCTTCTTCGCCTCCTTTATGCTGGCGATGATCCGGCACAGGTTCCCCTCAAAGTCCAGCGCCCACTGGTTCAGACAGCAGCAAGCCACTGTTGCCTTGCGTCCCATGGTGGAGCTGCAACCGATGTCGCCATTCATATTGTGTCACTCAGTTCATCCTGGTGTCGCACGTCCAGCTGCATCAATGCATATGTCGCGCGCATATATATATATATATATATATATATATATATATATATATATATATATATATATATATATATATATATATTGAAGCACCAATGGATGTCGCATGTATTGTTGCATGCAGTACACGTGACTGAACACAGTACAAGTGTCCAGTCACATGTACTGATGCATGCTAATGGGACGGATTCATGTCCAGTTGATATACTGAAGTATTGATGCACTTATTACATGCACTGATACATGCTAATTGGACGGATTCATGTCCAGTTGATATACTGAAGCAACAATGCACTTATTACATGCAAGGATGCATGCTAATTGCACGGATTCATGTCCAGTTGTTTATCTGTACTCTCAGACACATCAGCCCAAATACAGTGGCTATTTTTGTGCTGTTGCAAATATACTGAATACTTTAAATCAGGCAAGCCATCTATAGAATACAATAATGATAAGAGTGATGGTAGTGAAGGACTACAATTACCCAGATGAGACCAAGTCAGCCATCATGGCACTATGTTCTCCACCCTAGGTAGGAAGAGGATGAAGACATAGGTGGCTGAATTGTGAGGCCTGACTAAACATAATAAACAATAGCACACAAGGATGAGTCAATGATGCTGGACAAAGTGAAGCTTAGTTTGTATTGCATATCCACATACTTTCGAACTACTCCATTAGAGTTAATTTTGGTGTGGGTATGGCAATCACAAAAGACAAATTTGATAATTGATATTTTGATATTCCAATATCTTCTGAATACAATAGTGTGCACCGTATTTAAATTGTAAAAATCAGAACCTCACATTCTTCCAAACAGAATATGCGAACCGCAACATGAAACTGAGATGCAGTACGCAAAAATTGAGGAAAATTATCACATGATTAAACCCTCAACTGCCATCCCCTCACTGCTGTCATATATTGAAGCATAAATGCACTCATTACATGTATCGATGCACTCCGATGGCACGGATTCACCCCAAGTTGGCATATGTTGAAGCATCGATGCATTGATTACATGAATTGATATATGCTAATGGTTTGGGTTCAATGTGTCATTTAGAATATGGTAGCCATCCGTGGTGGACTAGCATGGCTGAAAAAGCAGCCAGCGCGACAAGTCGCTTTAGTTACTTCAACAGTAAAAATTATTCTGAAAAACTGGTCCAAGTGTCATACAAATATAAGCTAGCAGATCCAAACAAGAAAGACCTTTACAAAAAGCCTGAAATGAGCAGTTTAATAATTTAGGCTTACATGTTGTCATACAACAAGAACTAGTCAGCAAACATATTCTAACACGTTTCACTAAAACTAAGAATGCAAAAACACGACTTACTGACCATAACACTATATTTCGCACCTTGTCGCATCACCGCATGTTGAAAAATGAGCTTTGTACACCTATGCTGTGAGCTAACGTTTGCCATTTCCGTGGTGTTAAAATAATGGTTGCTCATTGGGTGTGAGATGTCGAAATTGGTACAGCAAGACGTAGAAATCACTGAAGAAATAATGTGAGTTCAACTACTTGTAAAGTCTTTCAAACCCAATTTTAAGACAACTGAGTGCATAAAAATGTACTGGTTCTGCATGCTTAGAGAGGTACCTAATTTAGGGATAATAATATTAATGATAACGATGCAAATACTGACGTTATGAACCAGCATTGTATTACATAACACAGCACAGGCAATCCCTTTGTCCGGAATTGAGCCACAAGATGTTCAATATTACGATCCCTTAGGAAGGAGACCGCCAAACCCCCGCAAACAAGCCGCCAAATAACACATATTCAACAAAGCATCATCAAAAAGCACGCCCCCACCAATCTTCCAAAATGCTCACAATATAATAGGAGTACCACACACGCGCCAACATAGGTACAAGTAGCCACACAGCCCATCCGGCGTCAGTCGAATGTCACCACACCCCAATATCATCGGGCAGCGTTCACCAACAATCCAAAACCAAAACAAAATTACAAGCCACCCACCAACATCACAAATTATTCCACCAAAAAATACAAGCAACTGACCACGCCATCAGAAACACACACAAATAAAAAAAAGCTAGTTAAGTGGGGTTTAGGGCGTTTCAATCAGCATTATCATTCACGGTGGATTGGAGTTTATTCGCGTCCAGGTATTACGATGCCGAGTCCGTTATGGTGAGCATTAACAATGTTTAAAAATTGGAAACTTTAGAAGCAAGGCATAAATACTTTGCAAATATGTACTAAAAAACACTATGTTGATGCATCATTGGGAGAGGTTTTTCACAAATATTTAATATTTACCATAATTCACAAATAGTTCATCACTGCATTTCAAAGCAAGATGATAAAACCTCAACTTGAATATTTCTGGCAAGCTCAGACAGAAGCTATAAAGGATGAGCATCAAAGATATCATCACTTAGGTTAGCTTGCCACCTTCAATGTTATTTACAAATATAATGAACAGTAGTGGCCCCAGTACTGACCCCAGGGGGACTCCACTAAGAACATTTTGCCATGATGACTTTGTACCATTTAGCACCACTCTTTGCTGTCCATCTGAAAGCCACAACTCTATTCATTTTATGATGCTACCTGCAATACCATGGGAATGAAGCTGTATCATTAACCGTTTATGGGCTACCTTGTCAAAGGCCTTACTAAAGTCAAGATATGCTACATCAACCTGATTTCCCTGATCAAATTGTTATGTGGCGAAGTTAAAAAAGTCCAAGAGATTTGTGAGACACCATCGTCCTTTTCTAAACCCATGTTGAGTATTTGAATCAATCTGTACCTTCCAGATAACAAACTATTCTATCCTTGATAATTGATTTGAGTACCTTGCAGACTAGGAATGTGAGACTTACTGGCCTATAGTTTTCAACATTCCCTATTTTTCCTTTCTTGAAAATAGGAACTACATTTGCCCTTTTCCAATCGGTTGGAATTGCATTTTGTGAAACTGATCTACAAAATATTATACTAAGTGGAAATGCCAATTCCTTTTCAGTTTCCCACAACACCTTAGCATAAATTTCATCAGGTCCTGCTGCCTTGTTTGGCTTTATTTTCCTGATAAGATTGTAACCATCACTATCAATGAAGTCAACATCATTTAACAGATCACATATCATTGAACTACCGTGTATGGTCGGCAGATTGGTCATATCTTCCAATGCATACACTGATTTAAACTGCTCGCTCAGCTCCTCAACCATCTCGCTATCCTCACCCAATGTAGTCCGGTTTACTTCCAGTGGACCAATTGTGCTAGAAAATTTGTTCAGCTTGTAGAAACTAAAGAACTTTTTACTGTCTCCATTTCAGTCTCTAGCTAAATCCAGTTCTTTTGCTCGCTTTGCTGCTCTGGTTTTTTGCTTTACAGTGTCTCTAGCTTTTCGATACGCCTTTAGATTACCGACATTTGAAGCTTCTTTGAAGACTCTAAATGCAGGTTTCTCAGCCTGAATTCCTTTTATCAAGTCTGGTGTAAGCCATGCTGGCTTTCCTACCCTTCTTTTGCGTCTTTGCTTTTGGGGGACATGTCTAATCTGAATTTCCTTCACGTAAGATTTGAACTTTTCCCACATTTCACAGGCATTTAAATTGGAAAAAAAAATCTTCCTATCTGATGGCACTTAAAGCTGCTCTCATGCAGTCAAAGTGTGTTGTCTATGTTGAAATTTGGAGCCTTTACCAAATTATCCTTAATAATTTCCCCTACATGTGCCTTGAATCTAACTATGTTATGATCACTTCTTCCCAGAGTTTCTCCTACAGTCAAGTCTTGAACCAAGTCACTTAAATCCGAGAATATAAGGTCCAAGAATGAGCCATGCCTGGTAGGTTCTGATACAAACTGGTGTAAGAACAGGTCCTCTTCAAGGCATTTCCTAAACATTTTGCATGGTGGGAGCCAACACCATCATTTTCATAACCTTTTAGATTAAAGTCACCAGGAATAAGGCACTTCCTCTTAAAGTTTCTACTGACTTCCTCACAAATCACCTTGTCAAGCTCCAGCTGCTGAGAATGTGGCAGGGTTCCTGATCGGTAGTAAGCCCCTATCCTCAGAGTATTGCTGTTGCCTTTTCCCACAGTGACATCAAGCCACATGGACTCCACAGACACATTTTTATCCCCACCTGTTACTTTTTGAGAACTGAATAAGCTATTCATATAGAGCATTACACCACCCCCTTTCATTGCTGGACCCATTTTGCACGAAAACATATTGTATCCCTGGATCTCATAGTCCTGCAAGTTATCTCCAAAATACCCTTCACTGACCCATGCCTCCGTAATGTAAACAGAATCTGGTTCCTCCTCAGCAACATAACACTTCAACTCATCAAATTTGGGCCGGATACTCTAAGCATTAAACATCATACACTTAACAAATGCTCCATAAGAACCTTTGGCTTTTGCATATTGAGTTATTTTATCACTAGATGAACTATCACTCTGTCTCCTTGAACTACTGCTGTCCCTATTTGCATACTTTGAGGTTCTATTGCCTTGGCTGACACTATTGGAATATTCCTGAGTTGGCAATGCAATTTCATCCCTCCCCACCCCATTTCCTAGTTTCCCTGAAAGACATGCTCATACACTTTGCCTAACACATGGACCCCCTTCTCAGAGAAGTGCAGGCCATCCCTCTGATGAGGTTCCACGATGCATAAAACCTGCACCACTCGTCTACAAAGGTGAAACCTAGCTCATGGCAGAGCATACCTACCCTGGCGTTGGCTGCCAGTGCCCTAGAGCTCCACTCAGGGGAGGCACCAGCCCTAGGCAAAATTGCAGGTACAATGACTCAATTGTTACCCTTCAAGGTGGCCAGAAGGGCTATGTAGTCCCGTAGAAAACATGGTAGGCCCTGTAGTACTAAAACATGGTATACGGTAACCGGGTCTGAACAGCGTGGGCATAAAGGTGTGTCATCACCGGTAAGTATGTAGCTATGTGTCGCGAAGGTATGACCTATCCTCAGTCGGCAAAGTATTACTTCCTCCCGTCGTTGTGCCCGGCTCGAGGACCCCCACAATTCTAGTGCTGGCTTCAAAACCCCCAGCTTACTACATTTTGAATTCCATGCTAGTTGCCATTTTAACCATATACTTGACAATATAGTAGGATACAAATCTCTTGGAGGGAGCCGTGAGTGGACCTCCCGGCCATTGGTGATGGCGTGCTTGGCAGTTATGTTAGCAGCTTCATTCCCAGCAATTCCGACATGGCTGGGAATCCAGCAGAAGATGACAATTATGTTGACGTCATTTATGGGTTTGACGTCACGTATAATCATACGAACAAATCTGTTATCCTGGTTGAATGCTTGCAATGCCTGGAGACTGCTCAAGAAGTCTGTGATAATCACGTGTTTGGTGGCCTGGTCTTCTTGTATAGAGTATAGGGCTTTAAGAATTGCGTACAATTCAGCAGTGAAAATCGATGCTTGTGCTGGTAAACTAAAAGACCCAACCCCGTGTCGACCAACGTAGGCGCATCCAACACCCGAGACTTGGAACCGTCAATGTAAATCCGCGAGAAATCACGGAATTCGTATATCTTTTCCAATGCCAGAGTGCGGAGTTCCTCGGGGCTTGCCTGCCATTTCTTTGAATACGACAAAGTGACATCAATTTGTACTGGGACAGGCTGCCAAGGGGGAGTGGTCGGCGTAATATTACGTGTCGCACAACCCGGCCTAATGTTACAATTACGAAGGATCGAGGCCATACGAATGGAGAACGGCGATTCACGTTGGATGTGGCCCCCTGACGTGGCCTTGGTGTCCTGGCGAATATCCACTGATAGGCTGGATGCTTTCGGTTTTGTGCGACATTACATGCGTACCTGGCCCCCAATAATTTACGGCGCAGCGTAAGAGGTAACTCGTCTACCTCTGCCATCATACTATCAGTCGAGGAGGTACGAAATGCTCCAGTAGCAATGCGAAGAGCTGCATTATTAATCGCATCCAGGCGACGCTTGGTCGTGGCACATGCTCCGTCATAAATAAAACATCCGTGGCCAATCTTAGAACGCACAAGAGATCGGTACATCAGTAGTAAAACGTATCTATCTGCGCCATACGAACATCTCGAGACAGTGTTCATCGTCTGCAGTCTCCTTGCACACTTCTGCGCGAGGTCGTTCATGTGGATGCTGTATGTCAATCGGCGGTCAATCCACACACATAGAAACTTGGCAGCTGGTTTAAATGGAATGCGGTTTCCATTGAGCATGATCACTGGGTCTATGCAGATCAACGTTTGCGACAGAAGTGAACAACGATGGTTTTTGTTGTAAACATTGCGAACCCTGTTACGTCACACCAATCATGCATTTTCCTGACAGCCAGCTGGAGTTGTCTCTCTATCGAGTGTACAATGCGCGAAGAACACCACACGGCAGTCATCCACGAATAGTGCTTTTCTTACAGAAGCTGGCGATGACGCACCCACGTCGTTGATGGCGATAGCGAACAACGCAACACTCAGGACACTTCCCTGCGGAACTCCATCAGTTTGTTGGAATGTGCCAGAGAGGAAACCTAATCTGACACAGAAAGTTCTGGAAGCTAAGAAAGTTTTCAAGAAGAATCCCATGGAGCATCGGATACCCATACGATGCAATTTCATGAGAATATCGTGCTTACATGCAATATCATAAGCCCCGTCAATATCGAAAAAATATCGCAGGTGTATGACATTTCTTCCTAAAGCTAGCGCGCACAACAGAATCGAGTGCTAAAACGTGGTCAAGCGTGCTGCGGTGTTTTCGAAACCGACTCCGTATCACAGTGAGGAGATTGTTGTGTTCTAAAAACCACATTAGTCTGACATTCACCATCTTTTCAAACAACTTACAACTTACATAGGCAGCATGTTAACGAGATGGGGCGACAATCCAGTGGGTACGTTCCTGTTTTGTTTGGCTTACGTATAGGCACTACGACTGCCTCCGCTACGGAGATGGAAATGTGCCGGTTGTCCACATGTCATTCAGCATCTTCAGGAGTGTTTCTAAGGCTTTTGCAGGCAAACGTTTGATAATGTCATTGTGCAATGTATCAGGACCCTCTGCGACACTCTTCAGAGTACTGATAGCTGCAGTCAGTTCGGAAATAGAAAATGGAACGTTGTAATCAAGGTTTGTGGTTGAAAAATTAATGGTGCGTGCCTCGCAACGAGCCTTGTAGTTTGAGCAGCTATTACCATCATTCGTTCGTGCCGATAAAGCTCGTCCGATCTCGTCAGCCACTTCTTCCGGGTCGATGATGTCTCGGCCATTCATGTGCAGGGTGGGGAGTGGAAGTGGCGTATACCTTCCGGAGAAGCGTTTTATGCGGGACCATACAGATGACAATGATGTGGAACGGTTTAAAGTGTTGACATACGCTTTCCACGAGTCTCGTTTTGCTTTGGCGATGGTACGTCTGGCGACTGCCCGTGCTTTGCGGAAAGTTATTAAGTCTGGCGTACAGCTATTTCTATTAAAGACGCGAAGCGCCTTCTTCCTGGCAATTAAGGCCTCTCGGCACCTTTCCGACCACCATGGGACGGGCACGCGAACTGATGTTCCCGTTGAGCGAGGTATGTGCCGTTGAGCACTCCGCACAATATCCGCAGTGAACGTATCCATGGAGATAGCAGATTCGTCGGAGTGGTCGCGTAGTGTAGACTCAAGACTTCCTTGGAAAGAATCCCAGTCGGCTGTTAAATATCCATACAGGGGGCCATCTGCTTACAAAGACACGGTGAACAAAACGAGACCAACTGGGAAGTGGTCATTGTTGCACGGGTCGCCATCCACGGTTCATTCTAAAAACGGTGCCACTTCTGGGCTGCAGAGGGTGAGATCCAGTACAGGGGTCTGTCCTGTGGGCAATGTAAAATGTGTTGGCTTTCCTGTATTAAGGACGCAGAGTGGGACGTCTCGTACAAAACGCTCCATAGCACGTCCACGGTTCGTCACCATGTTTGAGCCTCAGAGGGTGATGCGCGTTAAAATATCCGCACACCATCACCGGTAGTGTGAACTTCCCCACCATTTGAGACAGCTCAGCAAGTGGAAAGATCTCTCCCGGCGGTAAATATATGCTGCATATGGTAACGGCATGGCGGAATCTTTTTATATGAGCAGCAACACACTGGATATTCGAAGAGATAAATATATCGTGAAAGGGAACAGAGTTGTGCACGGCAATAAGGACTCCGCCGTGCGCCACAGTACGAGAATCAATATCCTTACGCAACACAGTGTAGTCTTTCAGGTGGAAATGGGCATGAGGAGAAAGCTTCGTCTTTTGGAGACAAACCGCTAGCGGTACTCGTGAGTGCAAAATAGTTTGGAGATCGTTGAGGCTGGTTCTCAAACCTCTGCAATTCCATTGCAGAATAAATATCATACGTCAAATATATAAAAGTGAGAGTTGTGAGCTAAAAAGGGGAGACGAGAACGAGTTAGATGTTCTCCGTTCCCGACCTCACTTCTTCAGGCGCTTGGTTACGCGGCCGTGACCGGGGGCTACCGATCTCGGAAGGAAACACCGCCCCTGGGAGAGCTCGCTTCGTCATGCGATTCGAAGCTGGGGGGCAAATCGGGGGAGGGGTGACCAGCTCGACGTGGAGGAGGGGTGACAGGCGGCCCCATCACGGTTGAGACTGGTGGTGATGGTGAAGGGGTTGCGGTTGGACGTTGGTTTCTGGATTCCGGACTCGAGTAAGCGGAATCACGTCTGGTTGTCCGTCCCCGTGCGCCCAGATCAGGAGCTCCAGGGTGTACCGCGACTCCAGTTCGTCGGGTCGTGGGTGCGGCTGCCACGAGGTGTAGGGAGATCAGGGGGCGCGAGCGGGAGGTGAGCTTGGATGCTGAGGGTTGGCAAGAGCATGTGTTGGTAATGGTTGTGTTGGAGGTATGAGGTATGGATGTGGATGGTAAGGATTTTTGTACATTGGATGGTGCTGTGGTACGTGAGGATGTCTGATTTGAGGCGGATGCGAGTGTGGAAAGGTTGGAGATGGATTGGGCATCGGTGGATATGACTGAGGGAAGGGGAGGGTCAGGTAGGGAGGAGGTGGATAGGCTGGGTTCCCAGGTGGTGGTGGGGCGTGAGGGAGGAGAGGGTGGGTTGGAAGGGGAATGGGGGATGGGAGGTGGGGATTTCAAACTGGACTGAGAGGGGCTGGGATTGGGCGGAAAGGATCGAGGAGGCCTCTTTGGTCGTTGGACCAGCGTCCACGCCCCATCTTCGGGTGTTGGTCGGCAGGGGACCTCTGGTATTCGAACGGCGTCACTCGTGGGCGATGGAATCTCGGTCGCATGCCTTGTGGACGGGGCGACGAGTAAACCGAAGGAGCGAAGAACCTCACTTAGTGTTGCAACGAGTTCATTTGCTTCCGCTATCTGTACTCGCCGTGGAACCAAATTTACATTTTTAACTTTGGTTGCGTACGATGTTCTCGGGTGTGTGTGATCGTAAAGATCCCGAGCTTCGCGAAACGTTACCTTTTGATTGTGTTTGATCGATATAATTTCCTTCTCTTTGGAGTAGCTAGGGCAGGCGCGGTCGAACGATGTGTGGGGATCCTGTCCTCTGCCGCAGTTGACGCAGAATGGCACTTCTGATGTACATTGGTCGCTACTATGGTCTGGGGAGGAACACTTGCTACACACAGGACGATTTCTACAGTATTGGTTTGTGTGCCCATATTTGTGACATTTAAAACAACGCATAGGGTTTGGAAGAAAAAGTCGCACCTTGACCCGGATGTAACCCACCCGGATCGCAGAGGGCAAGCCAGTTTAATCGAAAGTCAGTTGTTACATTGTTTGTGGCGATCAGCTCTACACCTCGTCTCGTCTTCATTTTTCTGGCTCCTACCACGCCGAACTCAGATAGCCCATCTACTATCTCTTCCTCCGGTACGTCCTTGATATCGTAACAATTGATGATTCCGCTCGATGTATTTTGGGTTTTATGGGGTTCGACCCTCATCTGGATGCTCTCGTCG
The DNA here is from genome assembly GCA_034440575.1 of Imbricaverruca yamaguchii. Taxonomy (NCBI): domain Eukaryota; kingdom Metazoa; phylum Arthropoda; class Thecostraca; family Neoverrucidae; genus Imbricaverruca; species Imbricaverruca yamaguchii. The sequence continues at coordinate 38,174 of JAOTOL010000566.1, read as the reverse complement.
ACTTTCCTGCAACCTTTCCGCACACTATATACCACAGTGTAAAATAATTCACCATGTGGCCTGGAAATGCACAGTTAATGGACTTGTGGTATTTCATCCTAGTCTTCGGTTTTTACCATTTTGCCACATGATGTATGTGCAGCCATGCACACAACTGCTAAATAATCTAAAATGCATGTGACTGAAGCGGAAGGCATTCAGCTTTGTAATCCTTAAGTGGCAATCCTTTATTTTCTTCCAATCTTTCACTATTCCCAAGCAACTTCTTCCTTCAACCACACAGTTAATGGTAAAGTAACTTTAGGACACTGATATACCAACTCGGTCATTTCCGGTGCGTTCTGTGCTTCTCCTACTTGTGCAAACTCTACTTCAATAGCACCATACTTTAACTTCTCGCGACGGGTGATACTCCCAAATCTGTCGCATCCGTCTCGCCTCTGGAAAGGGGACAATGATGAAATATTTTTGGTCAGTCCTCGGAAGATGAGTATGCAAGGAACATTCGAAATACTTCTGCCATGGCTTTCCTGGTTTGACACGCTCCCACCTGTGATGGGTTGGGCGATGGTCTGATTCCGACGCGAGGGACCAGGAGGTTTTTTTTTGGTTTGAAGATGCCATGGGATGCGTCTTGGTGTTCGGCTCCCCGGGCGCCCGACCCCTTAGGGGCCCTACTGGGAGGACCCCTGGGTGCCGCGTACGGGAGGTCGCCAGGCGCCAGAAAAGCTATACGGGGCAGGCGGCGCCTTCGCCCGGCCGGGAGAGAGATACTCACCACCCCGACCGGGATCCAGCACCGCCAACCCCTTGACCACAGCCGGCCGGGTCGACAAAAACTGGGGAGCATCCCAGGTCCCCGGCCCAAGGAGACCAGCCACTTGGCCCGCGTGAGGCTCCACGGGCCCGCCCGCCCCTCCGGGATATCGGGACCAAAGAGTTGTGTTGGTCCCCCGTCACAACTGACACCGTCCGACGGGGGACCTCAACCTTCAGGACTTCGTCAACCCCGGGGGACGGGCCAAGGGGGCGCGACTACCCCGATAAAACGGTAATGGTGGGCAGGACCGGGGAAGTTGCCCTGCCTACTCATTGCAGGGATAGTTGGTGTTGCAGGGCCAGGTGAAGGACACGGGATGGGATGAGATAGGCATTGGAATGGGAGCGTATGGACGGAAGGACGAGTGAGGCACTCTTAGTCTCACCCCTCGCCGGTATGATGGTCGCCGGGTCATTGGGGCACTCAATCCCCACCACGGAAAGGTGATGCCTCGTCGGGGGTTCTCGTTTTGACATTTCGCACCAAAAAGAAACCATCATTTTAACGCTATCATTCCATGGTGAAAATGTAAGATTTATCTTTTGATTGAAATATCCTACCCATATCCTCCAAAAAAACAGTATGATGAAATAACCTGTTTCTACCAATGTACAAAAAAGTGTGGCCAATATTAGGTCAGATATACATGGTGTGCTGGAATGCCAACCCCATCAGGTTTGGGGTGCAATCATGAAATGACAATTGTCAAAGCATTCCTCAAACCCAAATTGTGCAATATTATGCTTCAGGTGGTTGGCTACATCTCACCATGGATTTCACTCATCCAATGGCGTCTAAGATTACTGAACTGGGATAACCTTGAATGACATCAGCTAGCCTATTTCTTGAAGATGAAGTCACTGGGTTAGTTTTCAGGCTGAATTAAAATTTATCACCTAATACATTCCATAGTACCTGCCCTGAGGTCAATGACCTTAGTTGGTCTTCACCTGGGGGACCCTTTTCCAGAATATTTTACAAATTGCATTGTATCATTCAAATTCAGTATCTGATAAAATGAATCGTGCAGCCTCATAAAACAATAATATGACACTGCACAAGACTAAAGGGAGATATGGTATGATGGCATTAGATGAACATGGGCCCACATCAGCATAAGCTAGCTGTTAATTTTAATATAGATCAATCAAAATATGGATTTTATTCTCTACAAAAGGATCGTATATATCAGTGTAGGATTTCCATATTTTTTCTTGGTAGTGGAGTACAAAATTTTTAGCTGGAGTACTAATTTTTTTAGCTGAATTCCAAAAAATAGCTATGCACTTGCTGACAATTAACCTTTTTTTAGTGGGACTGAAAACCAATGTTAGCATTTTTGGATGCATGAACATCTTGGCAAACTAACCCATGTCAAAAACTTTGCCACACTAAAAAAATGAGTTGCCCATAACCAGGTAGTATTGCTTTAATGGAATTAAAAATAAATGTTAGCATTTCATGCAGCATGTACCATACAAACATATATGTACATATAGCTAACTGCTCAGTCAGCAATATGTCAGCAAGCTACGTCATGAATAGGTGCAATTGTGCCAAGGAATGCAATATAGTGGGAAATGCCCTCAGTAGCCAAGTACTCCAAAAAATATACCCATGATATCTGCAAATTGGATAGATATTGCCTGAGTGTAGGTGGGTGATGTATTCCCAAAGTTCACAAACAAATATTTATGATAAATAGGCATGATGTGATGTGAATACAGCAATAACATTTCTCCTGGCAGAACTCAGGATGAATCACACTCACTCATCTTGGGCGGACCACACAACCGGGATCATCCTTCAACAAAAACTTCTCTGAAGGACTAGTCCCACAATTAACGAGCCAAGTTCACCCGTGATTCATTTGAATTGTTGCTAATTTCCGTTGTTGTCCAAAATATCAAGCACCCCAAAATGCATTTCATGGCCCAGTCAACCTTTCCGACCATTCCGAGTTTGTGCGCGCATTTCGCCACCGACGCATAATACACAGCTCTGCCTCAGACCCCAAAATTGGCTGTGGTTAAATTATTAGTGAAGGATGAGGTTATAAGCCAACTTCATGAGCAATGGTAGAGAAAATGGTAACAAAAGTATACTTAATCGATGTCAACGAAGTTCACAAACTAGCACCCGACACTACGAACCGGCTCAACACACACCTGGCACAACAAACCCCAGGTGACTATAGGATATGGATGGACTATTGTTTTGGAATATGTGATGGTTTAAGGAAAATTATACTACAACAATCCGTCTAAAATAATTTTATTCTCACCACCAAGAGACAGTTATTTTGCATGGAAAAGCTGAGAAAAAAAATTACCGAAAACGATTTTTATGAATATTAAAAGTTCCTTTATGTACTTGTTTAGTTCATGTCTGGAATGTTTACGTGAAGCAAGGATCGACTTGGAAGGATCCAGAGCTGCTAGACAGGAGAGCAAATTTCCCCTGTAAAACCACTCATAGGATGTTTTATTTTTTATCTTAAATGGAGTTCATCGGATTTGCTACCCAAGCACTAGAACTGATCATGGGCCAGGCGACCAGGGGATGGGTCGGAGTAAATTTCGGAACAAGTACTACGGACCCTTCACTGACACTGATGAAGCCAAAATGCAGTTATATTTGAAGTTGAGTGTTTATCTTCGCACACATTTACCCAAAAAAATTGACAGTCATGCATAAGTGCACAACTGGCATTGGTTTCTTGGTGTAATCGCCTCAGAGAACATGCTTGCTCCGGGGCGGATTTTTAGGAAATTTGAAGTGATTTTCTTGCATTGAACAGGCTCATTGTGTCTAAAAAAGTTGTCCCTTTAACAAAACGACCTTTGATTGCACATTCAAAGCACTTACTGGCCAAACCAGGCTTCAAGTATTTACTCTGGCAATACCAAGTACCCCAGATTTGCCAACTAGGGATTTCTGGTTCTTCTTGGCAGGTACTCCACACATGTATCTACCAATTAATATTAAATAGATATGCATTAATCTAAATATATCATATATGATTAAATATTGAAAAATATTGAATCAATATTAAATAAATATTGAATTAATTATTGACTTTATTGACACAAAAAATAGCATCTTTTCACATATGAAGTGCCACAAGTTGTGTGTAGACGGTTTTAGCAACGCCCTTTCTGGGTTTTAGTGCAACACCGACGAGCATGTTCGGTGCTCTGAGCATGTTCTACTGCCTTTCAAGGATGTGTAGTAACTTTGACTGGTCAGCTCACTGGGATCGCTGAAACTGCTAGTTGTTTTCAGGTATGGACTTTTGAGTGGTAGCACTCGACCAAACAATGTTGTTCTTCGTTTTCCCTTCTGGAGTACAAAATATTTCACTTAGTCTAGTCAGAATCCTGGAGTACATAATGTATTGGTATGCATAACACCAACAAATGTCAGTTTTTCCAACACTGGTATATATAGTATCACTATCTGTAAAATGTCAAACCAGAAGTAAAAAGTTTTAGACCACCCAAAAAAAAATGACAAAATTTTGAATTTGTAGACCTGTGCAAATTATGTTCCAAATTTGATGGACACACGGATCCCCAGTTGAATCACCTACCAAATTAATTTTGTTTGACCAGCTAAGTTTTCTTTAGAGAGCTGGTGGGTGGTAGATTAGTTTCCAACCCCTGCAACCACAATTTTGCCATCTGCAGATTAAAAGCAATCTAATTCAGCAAAAATTTGCTGTAGATTCTTCAAATTTGATGTCATCTTAAAAAAATGCTGAATATATCTCAAGTTCAAATTCAATTTGTTGTATTGTCCATTAACATAGCTACCAAGCTATGTGGCTGCCCTTTTTGTTCAACAGCCTTCCCACTCAGCTTTCATGTATGCAACAATTTACCATGGTTGCTGCCATAGGACTGACCTAGGTCAAACAGTAGCATGGCCTGGGAGAAAATAGGTCTTTGGACATGACATCATAACCACATCATAGCTAGCAACATAATTGCAAAGTGGCCAGACTGAAAGCACAAGGACATACCCTTGGCATTAATGAGTTGATTGGGCTTCAAACAGAGGCTGCTGATTGTAATCTTGGATTGGTGCAAGGTGGATTTGAAGTCAGGTTGCATGTGCAGCTTTATACCCTTCCCTCTTCTTGCTCCACTCCCCCTACCAATTTTCATTTTTAAATAGCAGCAAATTGTGAACATAATTGGGGCTCCAAGAGGTCCACAAAACTCTAAGAATGGCCAGACATTCACAGCATCATCCACCTAAGGGAGAGGATGGTGCTCATCTTTGTACTCCTACACCAGGAACAATACACTTTTACCAGCTTTAACCAGTTACAACCATGCAAAGCTGAATGACACTTAACAATAACATTTTCCTTAAACAAACTTTCCTAGTGGTCCCGATTTTGGTCATTGGTTTTTAATGACACATTGACACCTGAGTCACCAATCTCTCATTCTGATTGGTTGGAGGTGAAGAGTAGGGACAGGCGAGACTCGAACCCACAACCTTTTGATTGTGAGAAGAGCAACTTACCCCTAGACCACTCGTTCCTGGACGGTTCTGATTTTGAAGAAATGTTGCAATACATTATTTAAAATTAGTATAATTAATATTCAAACATGATTTAAGGCCGTGTGGCCATTGAGTTACATTGCAAATGCTCACTTTTCAGTTGGATAGTAGAATAATACCAAGAATGTAGCATGGAGTCAGATAATATAGATTTGGAGAAAAAAGCTAACTTAACCAGACACCATTGTCAGTATTTTTTAATATCAAACACAATATCAAACCAAGCTCAATCTTAAACCCAGTTGGTCAAATAATAACCTATAAAAATAACAACTTGTCTATTTTAGATGGCAAGACTTTGTTTTCCTGCATCAGTAAATTTTAGCAGAAATGACCACCTAGGTTTTAGGCAATATAACATTCATAGGTTTAATGTCATCAACATCCATAGGTCTTAGGCCATCTGACATCACCATGTTTAAGGTGATCCAACATCAGTGTGTTGTAAGGGATCAAGCATGCATGAGCAAGGCTGTTAAGTCATTTTTGTGTGATGTTGCATTATTCTTCATTACATACATATTACCCCACTCAACACAAAACATCCCTATACTTCTTGAGTATTTTGTTGGAAAGAGGAAATAGCATATATCTGAATGGTGAAAAATGTTTTCTGGTGCTTATGAATGCTAGGAAGGTAGGTACATATTTAGGTAGACAAATTCACAGTTTAAGGTAATTTATGATTTTCTGAAATTACTCTTAACACAATCTTTAGAAATGGGCTGAACTTTGACTTCTTATTTCCCCCAAAAAATGCATACATTTTAATTTGGAGGCAAAATAACACACAAAAAGGGGCTTGAGGGTGGGAAGGTAAGGTGGTATTCTTTGGCAGAAAGTAAAAGAACACTGGCAATATAGCACAAAATATTATGTTCAAAATAATGAAAGAAAATAATGTAGTGTCTGTTCCAGTGGCTCCACCAGAAGGAACTCAGTGCAGGTTAGTGGAGTTAGTTGAGGTTAGTTAAGACCTGCCCACAGGAATGACCTATGGATAAATCAGTTGGCAGTGTTGAGAATTATGTGGCATAAAATAAGTGTTTGGTGCTCTATTTGGTGCTATTGGTCAAATTACTCCTCAAATGTTTCACCAGATGATCACACAATGTATATAGTATGCCTTATAATACAAAGTCACAAAATTTTCTATTTCTGGCAATGTAGGTACCCTCAGGGACTGCAGGGAGAACAGATGTTCATTTTGCCTATGGGATGAACCAGGCAATCTCTTTCCTCTCTGTTGAACACTACACATTGTCTCCCCTGTTTTGTGGTTGGTTACAGCCTGCCTTCTTAATATACAGCATATAATCTGTTGTCTGGACCACCCAGGCCAACTGCGCTCGGAGATGCTTCCCTAACCAATGCTGGCTTTTCCCAAATCTCAACTTGCTCAACCTCGTTGATCAGGCTTGAGTGGAATCTTAGTTGGCACCACATTGCAGCAGTTGCAGCATGGGTATTGTGGTGGATCCCACTGGTAAAGTAACATCTTCCCCTTAGGACGAATGATGTAGATCAAATGTCAAAAAGGATGTTTGTGGTCTGCATCTGTTACTTTGATTATTGTATATAGTTGTAATTTCATATTTGTTTTGTGAAGGATGATCCTGGTATTCAGTTTATGCCTGAAAATGAGATTCATATGATGGTGGATGTTGTTTACATGCAAATATATGAAACATGTGTGCTACAATTCAGCTTCACTGAAAAATCACAATTGGACCCTGCTCTTCAGCTGGTGGAGCTTTTGCTCCACTAGTGGGGTTGGTGGAGGAAAAATCTCCACTGGGTTTGCAATGGGAACAACCAGTGGAGGTTTGTGGTGGTTAGTGGAGCCATGGGAATGGTCCCATAATCTAACCTTGCCTAGTCTTACCTTTCATGCAAAGAAGGAAATTATTTTTAGAGTGAAACAATTTTACATTCGCCAAAGAAAATTATTCAAATTAATAAACCTAACCTAGCTTAACATAATATATGCTACCTGAGCCGAATTTGAAGAATTTTGGGGTGACATTTTCACAAAAAAAAAGGAAATTGTTCTAACATTGTTCTAAAACCCTAATTTAACCTAACCTAACCCATTTATATGCTTCATGGAGGAAAAATGCGTGTAAAACTTGCCTTGTTGTACCTGAACCTGCAATAATACCGGTAGGTGCCTGCCTGGGTATTTCAATGCATTTTAATCTCGACTCAAATGACGGCACTTCCAACGAGACTTCGTTAGTGCGGGTTGGGCGCGCGACGGTGCGGCAGGTTCTGCGACTGGTACGGATATGGGTACCTACCTACTTGGCGGGCAGATAATCCGCTGACACTTCACACCTGTATACGGTATTCCTTCACACACAATTCCAAAAATTACAAAAGGAAGAAAATCACAATTGAATAAACAGACTGCACTATATTTGTCTCATTTAAAGCTGCAAAATTATTTACTGTGCAAGACAGATTTTCCCCAAATTCAGTTCGGAGTACCCAGCGGTTCTAGCTAACGCGGTGGGAGGTGATGCACCCTGGTCGCTTGTGGCTTATTCATGTCGGATATGCATTTTTGTATTGATTTTATGCGAAATATGTCATGATGTATAAACAGCACTTTCCTTAAACCTCTTGATTTTCTTACCTCATGCTTTTTTGGCATTTGGTTAGTGTGGATATTTAATCTCCCTGTTGCAAATTTGTACCGTCCCGGCACGTTCCTGTCGAGCATCGAAAAGCGTATCCTAATTAACGGAAAACGAAATCCGTTGGTAAACAGCAACTGCGGGGAGCCAAATTGACCGACCGACCGGCGGCAGGCGAACGTTTAAGGTCACAAGGGCGTAGTGCGGTACAGCGGCGGTGTGGTGTGGCAGCTGTTCGCGACCTCATTTTATCCTGAGGACCGAAGGTCATGAAATTTGTACAGAAGTGAGCTCACTACATCCGTAGTCTACCCTACAAATTTTGCGTTTACAGCTTCTGTAGTTCCCGAAATGTCATGCGTAGGGACTGATGCCCTTTCGACTAATGCCCTTTCCTGTGCCCGTTATGTGAGAGGCTCTCCGGCGCGCGTGCTAATGCACTGAAAAATAATTAGCACCCCTTGAGTGCTACTTCAGATGTCAAATTTCAGCACCACAGGCCTGCTTGAATTAAGCACCTTTCTGGAGTAGGCATCACGTCGCAAAATATCAGGTGCTAAAAATAAGCATGGTGCTTATAACTAGTACCTTTTCATTGGGCTATATTTAGTAACAGGGTGCTTGAGATGAGTATCCATGGGGTGCTTGGCTGCTTGCGAATTAGCACCCCCAGGGTTCTATATTTTTATCACGCCAAAAACCAGCACCTCTGGGGTACGGTTCGCCTATGGTGCTAGCACATTTAGCACCCATTGGGTGCTTGAATCCAATTTAGTCTTCTTGATAGTGACGTACAGGTGTTATACATATATATATATATATATATATATATATATATATATATATATATATATATATAGTGTGTGCGTGACGGTTCCAAGTTTGTGTGAACTGCATGACCGATGTAGTCGATGCGCCCCTAAACTCCAGTTCCAAGTTTTTCTATACCAGTTAGTTAGTTAGTTCTATACCAATTTAGCATTAGGCTTCGTTAGCGCGGTAGTTCAGACTGCGAACCTGGTACAGACCAGTGCAGACTTTGACTCCTGGTATGGTACAGACTGCAGGTTGACTGTTCAGCATCATCATCATGTACTTGTTTTTATCCACTAATATGGTGCATATCGGATGAAGTGTCACTCCGTCGAAACATTCCGCAGTGAAACCAGCGACTTCGGTGGAAGCAATTTATTGAAGCGAATATCCAAGCCAGCAGATATAAAAAGTAGTTAAAGCAACATGACTCACCGCGATGATTACTGTCAATCCGGCCTACTATTCAATCCGGTGAACCACAAACCCTTTAGACTTTTACTGCCTGGACTTAATAGCACTTTCTGTGGCACCGACACATGATCGTTGATGCATACGTTGCACCGTTGCACGTAGTGCAAGAACGCGTTGAACTTCGCAGTAAATCGCAGGTTCAGCTATGAATGAGTAATATTCTGATACAATAGATGGCACAGTAGCATGACAGAATAGAAGGTTGATTTTATTGAATATATGCACATTGTCATTGGGCATGTAGGTGAGTAAGTACCTAGGTAAATATCAAGCTTATGGTGTGATTGGTTGCCTGTTGGATATATATATATATATATATATATATATATATATATATATATATATATATATATACTTTGTATGTCCACAATCTCAATAACTGACTGCTGTTGACTGACATGGATTGTGTGCATGCTTGACAATGTGCACGTCTGGAAATTGAGAATGGTATGAATTCAGATCAAGCTCCATATGCATGTGTTTTTGCTATTGGTCATGTGTGCACGCATCATGGCAGTGCAATTGTTATCTAGTGGCTTTGCAGATTATGTCAGACAATCTGGTGTTAAGTGGATCACCATCATCTAATTTCAACATTTTTTTGGGGAAGTTGTGCTTGCAAAGTGGAAGAAAATCCAACCCCTATTTGTTATTTTCACACAATTTTCAGTTTTACAGCGAGAGGTGGAGAGTCAATCCATTATCCAATCGAAATATTTCATTTCAGTATAAAATGTGCTGGTTGACGTTAACTAAGCTTTGCGGATAGCATGCCATTTTCAATTTTCCCTTAGCTTTCCTATCAGCACAAAAATGCCATAGGTTATTGGGAGCCCAAATCAACATTGAGAGGGCCAAGATCAACATTCGTAGGGCCGTGGTCCCCACAAAAGGATACAAATCGACGCCCCTGCCATGATTGTACAGTTCAAACTGGAATTTCATCCGCTTATGCACATTTGTGTTTGTCCGCAGAATACGAGTACTTGACCGCATGTTAAAATGAGATGGCAAAGGTCACGATCTGGTCGAACTTTGTCATCCCATTTTAAATGTTCACTGGAAAGAATGGGACAAATTTATAACTAACCTGGTGAGCTGAAGACAAATATGTTTGCTTGTAGAAAAAAACAAAATGAAAGTGACCATACCGTATGATTTCAGAAAAGGTTTCCGTAACCAAGTTGATATCATTTTTTTTTTTAAACCTTCGTCTGACGTCATGCAGACTTGAAGGATAACTTCGATCTACCATCTGGCAAACGTACCTTTTGTTTGTTATTTGTCACATGCGCGTCACACGCGCGTGTGGTATATAAGAAATCAACGCTATTTGATTCAGTGCATGAACTGTATCAAACCGACACGTTTCCCGCATCCTGTCGGGAGAGCGTAGTCATACCATTGCCAAAGCCGCACAAAGATCACTCCACCCCAAAAGGCTATAGACCCATCTCACTTACTAGCTGTGCTAGCAAGCTGGTCGAACGCATGGTCAACACACGATTCAGGCAATTTCTGGAACACAACGACCTGCTTGACGAATTTCAATGCGGCTTCCAACGTCAAAAATCAACCACAGACAATCTCATTAGATTAGTGCATGACATCAAAAGTGGTCTATACATCAAACGCACAACAATAGCTGCCTACCTAGACATCACTGCCGCCTTCGACCGAGTACACAAGTCAGCTCTGACACACAAACTCCATAAGATAGGCCTACGCGGACACATGGCACACTTCATTCTCAACTTCCTCAGAGATAGGACTCTTAGGGTCCGGTGCGGCAATCTCACATCAAACACCACAACTCAGGAGCAGGGGAGCGTGCTTTCGCCGAGCCTCTTCATCATCATGATCAACGACATACTTGCCGACCACGGGGACACTTCACTCCAATACTCACTTTTCGCGGACGACATAGCAATCTGGACAACATCACAATGCTTCCTTAAAGCTGAAAAAACATTCAGGCAGGACTAGACCACATTGCAAAGTGGTGCAAAACTTGGGGCTTCACCCTGTCCGCAGAAAAATCGGCCACAGTATCATACAGTCGTCTCCGTCCCACACCGAAAACGTTACTTAAAATCGATGGCAAAGCCATCGAACAGGTGAAAAGTTTCAAATTCCTATCGGTGCATTTAGACGAAAAACTCAGTTTCAACACCCATTTCACCGACATCACGAAGCGAAGCGCGAAGCGCGTCAACATAATACGTGCACTTGCAGGCACAGACTGGGGCGGAGACAGGAAAACACTTCTGCGACTGTACACATCAATCATACGACCCGTCATAGAATACAACAGCATCATTTTTGCCACAATTTCAGAAAGGCAGAGTAAAAAAAATTAGAAGTCATCCAAAACAGCTGCATCAGAGCAGCCACAGGCGCCCTTAGCGCTACACCGATAGCTAGTCTTCTAGTAGACTCAAACACACCATCATTCCACCACAGGACACAACACCTGTGCCGTTACCACATCAAAATCAAATCCATTCAAAACCATCCGGCACAGCGCTGCTTCATGCCTGGCAGATACGACAAGAGCCGATTTGCTCGCAAACTTCCACCATATAGCATTCAAATTGCCACGGCTCTCTCAGATCTTAACCTCACAATGCCATCCACTGCAGCTCGACCGCCCATTAGGCCCTTCTGGACTTTCAGTCAACCAAAGGTCGAGTACTTGCTCTCGGAGAAGAAAGCCACTATCACATCGGCGGAGATTCTAGGCCTCTTTCACAAGTTCGCCGATGACAACAATCACAAATCACTCATATTCACGGATGGGTCGAAACACGAGGCTAAGGTAGGCATCGGCATCACTGGACCAGGTCTAAGACTTTCCAAACGTCTACCGGATAACTTCTCCATCTACTCTGCTGAAGCAATGGCCATTCTGGCCGCTATTTTCATTCTCATTAAGCGAAAAGTCAGAAACGTAGTGATTTGCTCAGACTCCAAATCCGTCCTACAGTCAATTAGCAACGCCCACGACTGTCTTCATCACATCATTGATCGAATCCAACAAATCGTGGCCCATAACGTAAACATGAACTTTTCCTTCCTCTGGATTCCGGGCCACGCCAACATCCCAGGTAACGAAGAAGCAGACCGGCTCGCAAAGCAAGCCTTAGCATCGAACACCTATCCCAGCGTGGAATATTCGGTAAACGATTGCAAAGCACTCCTAAAACATCGCATTCGCCAACACCAACAGAACACATGGACACAACACAACTCAACACAACACAAATCCAACCGCGCCCACGCAATAAAACCAACCGTAGGCACATGGAACACATCAAATCAGTCTCACCGACAGAAAGAAGTCATCCTCACTAGACTTAGAACCGGTTGCACAAAACTAACACAGCCTCTATTAGAGGATGACCAATACACAACACCTCACTGCGACACCTGCAACATCACGTTAAGCATAGGCCACATCCTGCTAGACTGCAGTAGCTTTAGCTCTCAGAGACAACCACTTAAGGCCTTCTGCCAGAGAGAGGGCATCGCCCTATCGCCTCCATCGCTTCTCGGTGACAAACACGCAGAACTCATTCAATTGCTATTGGAATATCTGTATGCCACAGAACTAGCAGGAGCTCTCTAGGCACCACCAACGTTCACATCAACTAGAAATACATGACCGCGAAACACTCGTAGGAAACACGTAAATAGCCATCCCCGCATGGCGTCGGACGTACATGAGCCGATTTGCTTCCCAGTTAGGAATAATTGGCTACCTAGCGGTGCCGTCGGAGGTAGATGAGCCGACTTGCTTTAGGACAACGAAACTTTTTTTATATAAATAATAAGCTTAACGTAAGACCACTACCCAGAGGAGCCGTCGGACGTAGATGAGCCGACATGCCTTCCGCCACCTAACGTAAATGGCTACCCAGAGGAACAGCGGACGTAGAGGAGCCAAATTATGAAACACCGTACTAACCCAACTGACAACCCTGCATGGCATGCATAAACTAACCAACTACTAACAACTAACACGCAGCAGCCGGCGTGAGAGGCGGTGTGGACAATTGCCTCCTTGTCCGCACGGTAAAAATCCCTCGGTGCTCTTCGATAGGAGTAGGCTAAAGCCGGCACCCTGGCAAAATCAACTCAACACTCAAAACACCCGAGCCCCACCCAAACCACAAATTATTATGTGGAGGAGTATAGTAAAATTAAAACCAGTTAGACATGAGGGAGACCTCCCCATCCCAGCCCCCGCCTTCAGCACCCAAAAATCTTCGCATAAAGTATAACGCAAAATTCCCTTAACGTAAATGTCCACTTGCCAGTACCTTGACCGTAACACTCGCTTTCATAGGTAGATATGCAACGTGTTCCTTTAAGAGGCGGCGCAAATGACCTTCATGGTCCGGCACGCCTAAACCACCCCCCCTTGATTAAGTGCAGACGTTTATTTCAGTGCAGGACTGTTTCGGTTCCATATTATTTTTCACAATCACAACCTATTTCTGTGTTTTATGTTCCTGGCACTAGGATTGACTCATGCATGATATTTATTAGGAATACCAAGCTTAACATTAATAGGTACTTCTTTGTGATTACTGTCATTGGTTTTTGGTGAATAACTGCAGTACCCCTGATTCTTTATTCACTCGCAGCTGACAATTTGATAATTGTAATGCTAGGCATGAATAATTGTGCTGTGTTTTGCTCCATACTTCGTGTCACGGGATAATATTCACAAAGATATATGATTTATATAATTTTTCGTAGCTTGCATTTGAGTCACAAGACTCCAGTGACTCATTGTGATTCGAATGATGGATTCATGATTAAACTAATTTTTTATAGAAAGATGTGATTCAACTCACAACTCGAGATCTATTTTGGGAAAAAGAATTGATTCAACTCGTGACCCATCCAAAAAACGATTGATCCATGAATTGATTCTTGATTCAACTTGAGTTGAGCACAAGTGTGATTGGTGGTGTGTACATACATCAATATGACAATGGAATTGTTGTTTAGTGGCATAGCAAATTTTTAAGGCAATCTGATTTATATTCCATCAGCATCTGCTATTCTCAGCATTTTATGATGCAAGTTGTACTTCCACAGTGTAGGGAAACCCAGTTAATTTGTTGTTGTTTTTTTGTGCAAAATTTTCAATTTTGCAGCAAAGGGTGGAGAGTCAGTCCACTATCTAAACCTAATCTGTTTCTTTACAGTACAAAGTACTCTGGTTAACATCAACTAAGTTTTCTATACAGCATGATGTTTTTTTCTTTTTTTTTTCTTTTTTGTCCTTTAGCTTTCTTATGTACATAAAAACAGCATGGCTTATTGGGGGCCCAAATCAATATTGGGGGGCCAAGATCAACATTAGTGGGGCTATGGCCCCCACAAAAGGATACAAATCGACCCCCGTGTATGCCGGCCATTTTGTGTATGAAAACTTGCCGGTAATTTCTGAAATATTTGAACAGGAGGCAGAAGGTTGAAATCCACTGACTTCGGAACGATGGTGATGGGTTTTGCATCTCGCAGCGCCAAGTTAAGTTGTTCTTACTCATCTCAACATAAGATAATAATGGGTGTACTTATGAAATATACTGGTCGAAATCCGGCGACTATTTCCATGAGTGCTGCTTAAGCAACCTCGAAATCCAATTGCCCCAGCATGCAAATATTAGGCACGCTACTGTCCACGGTACTCTATCTGGGATGTGTGAACTTCGAGTCTTAATCAACGAAAGGGGCTTACTTAGACCTCCAATGTAAAATCCAGCCCATGAAATATAGGTGTTTCTGTTGTTGCGGTAGGGAAGGTGGTGCGAACAGTAGGAGCAGTTCCTCCTATAACCTGAACACTCCAGCTTAAAGTTGTTGATTCCTTGGTTTTTCAAGCAAACTTTTGGAGACATCCGGATAAAAAGTTTGAATTTTCCCCTGCACCAGCCTTGAAGGCTTGTCGATAGCACTGACCATGAGTGTATCCAGGAGTGAGGCCACAGGGTGACCAACTCCCTCCCACAGGGTGACCACAGGGTGACCAAGTGATGAAACTTCAATTGGAATTGACCTGAAATTAAATACTTAGTGTACTGAAGCTTATAATACTGGCATGAATGTACACAGACATGTTTCAGCTGCTTTTCCCACACCATTTTGGAATAAGGGAAAACCACACATATGCTCAAACATTACTACCAGGTATTTGTACCAAATTTTTCCACACAATTTTGCAATAAGGGAAAGCCACACATATGATTAATGCTCCAGCAATACAACCAGGTATTTGTACCAAATGCTGAAACTATTTGCTACCGGAATAAAATGCACCTTAGTTATCAGGAAAAGTTGTGGCTTAGTGCTTGATTCGTCTTTTTAGGATTTTATGGCCACACATCCTCTTCTTAATAGCATCCTTTGTACAACAGTTGGTCCAATTTTTCTCCCAAATGCATTCAGTGTGCCTCCATTTAGGGGTCATGTGTCCTTGTGAACAAGCTGGTGCACACAGTGCACCGCAAGTTACTAAGATTTATGGTTTAGGATGTGACCATGCAGAAAGAATGCTCCAATGCACATACACTCCGGTAAGAAAATGGAATTAGTTATGCATAGTAATTCATAAGCAAATTGAGTTGACACAAGCACCATAGTTCGAAAGGATATTTCCATCAAAATGGACTTCAGTGCTGCCCTTAAAGCTCTTGGGCAATTTCGGCATGCATATGCTGATGCACAGATATAATTATAAAATTAACTCTGATAACCTGCATCTCAGATACTTTCCACTTAATCTACAAAATACTATACCTTCTTATTACTTGTATGCTAACCTATACTTGTCAGGACAGGTCCGATTAAGCTATGCTGCATTTCTGTTTTCATTTAATTTGATGTTCTGCTACCTAAACAAAAGTACTTTTTGTTTTTATTTTGCATACAACCTGAAAAGTAAGCATTTGCACAGAAACTGAGTGATTGCATCTTCACGGTCACCTTCAGAAACATTGCATTAGAATGGTAAATTCCAAGGATTCATAAAACGAATTAAAGCATACATTTACCGGTAAGCCTAGGTTCATATTTGGTAAATCCCGCTATGGTTCCAATTTCAATTCGTGAAACTTCAAGCGTTATGAACGATAACAGGTTGAACGTTGGTGCATCCCATGAACTGAAGAAATTCTGCACCATAAAGGCATTTAAATTTGATAATTCTTCTTCCCGTCTGATGGCACTTAAAGCCGTTCTCATGGAGTCAAAATCTGCTCTGTTGAAATTAGGAGCCTTTAGCAAATTATGCTTAATAATTTCCACTACATGTGCTATCTATATTATGGTCACTTCATCCCAGAGTTTCTCCTACAGTCAGGTCTTGAACCAAGTCACTTAAATCCGAGAATGCAAGGTCCAAGAATGAGCCATGCCTCGTAGATTTCACACAAACTGGTGTAAGAAAAGGTTCTCTTCAAGGCATTTCGTAAACATTTTGCATGATGGGGAGCCAACACCAACATTTTCATATCCTTTTAGATTAAAGTCACCAAGAATAAGGCACTTTCTCTGAAAGTGTCATATTTTTGGTATTCGGAAAATAAGGCACTTTCTACTGTTTCCTCACAAATCACCTCCAGTTGCTGAGAATGTGGCAGGGTTCCTGATCGGTAGAAAGCTCCTATCCTCAGTGTATTGCTGTTGTCTTTTCCCACAGTGACATCAAGCCAAATGGACTCCTCAGACATATTTTTATCCCCACCTGCTACTTTTTGAGAACTTAATAAGCTATTCACATAGAGCATTACACCACCCCCTTTCACCGCTGGTCCCCTATTGCACGAAGATATATTGCATCCCTGGATCTCATGGCCCTGCAAGTTATCTTCAAAATACCCCTCACTGACCCATGCCTCCGTAATGCAAACAAAAGCTGGTTCCTCCTCAACAACATAACACTTGAAATCATCAAATTTGGATCGGATACTCTGAGCATTAAGCATCATACACTTAACAAATGCTCCATAACCACTGTTGGCTTTTTCATGCCGAGGAGTTCTTTCATCACTGGATGAATTACCACTCTGCCTCCTTGAAGGCTCTTGAAGATACCCAAACATACCCAGAGTCACGTTTGTTCATGATATATGTATGTACGCGCAGGGGAATGTAACCCAAGACGCATACAGCCTTGCGATAATGAATATTTGCTGCCTCGCAAAGCACAATCTTCCACCCAGGCGAAAACACAAGATGGTCAAGGTTCCCGTTATTCAAGAATGGCATGGAAGCAGAAACTTACAATTGCTGATAACCATTCGGGTATTTTGTGATGACAGATAGCCTGTGAAGCCCTTTGATTGGCTAGATTGGCTCTTTGTATTTTTGGGGCGGGGATGGCCGAGTGGTTAAGGTGTTGGGCTCTGGGTATCAAAGATCCCGGGTTCGACACTCGCGCTGCTTAGGATATTTCCCAGTCCCGCGGCTCACCGGCGAAATAGTGTGGGCGGCGCTATTAACCGTGAATGTGCATAAAGTGCGTCGTGAACCACCGAATAATCAAGTAAACAAAGAAACTTCGTATTTTTGTTGATTCTCTTGCATGGATATTTTCACTTTACAAACGATTAAATATAATTTTGCGGCGATCACACTCAGTTAGCTCAGGCTTGTGGGGAAACGAAAGAAATTGGGGGTACAAATCGACAAATTTCAGAAATTTGGGGACATGTCCCCCAGCACAACCCACCCCCTCCCAGTGGTTACACCCATGCTCGTCACCAATGTCAAACGAAAACTTTGCAGAGGCACGCTTCCTGACAGTATTATCATAGACGCACACTTGCTATGGGACTGTCAACCTCGAAGGTGTACGGAGAGTGAAGTCTGACTAAGGTCGTACTACACAGCTATTTAGGAAAAGAAACCGATGCACATGAGGAAGGGAAAGGCGACGCTGGGAACAAATCCTGACCACGTAGAGCAAGCGTGGTTTCTACAAACGAGAAGATCGGAAGAACAGCAGCTAAGTACAGTGCAAGGCATCAAATGTGCGCCATTCTCTGTCTGACTGTCCGATGCTCTGATGTCACGGAATTAAGATGGTGTTGGTTTATCGCATACTAAATGCACTGCATGTGTAATATTTTGCCGCTTCTGCAGTATTTTTCGAGTTTCTGTAGCTGTTCTAAGAAGTGTCCATTTCTGATGTCTCTTCGTCTTCTACGTCCTATATATGCTATATGGTAAAATGCGTACGCGTCGTGTCTCCCCATGTAGGTACGTGTCTGCGAAATAGGCAAAGTAGTCGTTACAATATAAGTCATGGATAATATAAATGAAGGTATTTTATCGCATATTTCGCCAACATTATGTCGGAAAATAATAATTCCCCTTTATGAAGTTTGAGCTTCTGGTGATGGGCAACACATAAAAGACATAAAGACATACAAGATTAGTGCAACTATGAGCCACAAAGGCCCTTCTTGGTTGCACTCTGTACACTGAACCAGTTGCCCACCAAATCTGTCAATCAGCCCTCCCAGTAATACTGAAAAGCAAGCCCTCTATTCTTATAATGATTGTCTATGCTGTTTTTAAAGATGTTCAATGTGCTGCTACTGAGGATGTTTTCTGGCAGCTGGTTCCAGTGTTCTACTACCCTGTTGGTGAAGAAAGTTTGCCTTAACCTTGGTCTGCTGTGGTTAACTTTAATTTTGAATTTATGACCTCTAATTGCATCATTTCTGTTAAATTCAAACATTTCCCCAAGGTATCCCCTCTCCAGACCATGGACAAATTCAAAGACCTCGATGAGATCTCCTCTCAGCCTTCTATATCTAAGTGAAAACATATTAAATTTCTTCAATCTTTCCTCATATGCCAGGTTGCTTATGCCATTAACCAGTTTTGTAGCTCTCTTTTGTACTCTCTCTAAAAGCCAACAATCTTTTTCATAGCTAGGTGACCAAGCTTGGATGCAGTATTCCAAATGTGGCCTGACGTATGCACAGTAAACCTTCCTGATCTCTTCCTCACTTCTATATGATACATTCCTATTTATTGCCCTGAGCATTCTCAGTGCCTTCTTCCTGGCTTCCTTGGTCTGTTATGATGCCCCCAGTTTTGTGTTTAGAATAACACCTAAATCCTTCTCCTGTTGAGTCACTGATAGCACTTGGCCACCCATCAAGTATGGGGCCTTCATATGCTGCTTACCTACATGCATGATTTTGCACTTATCAAAATTAAATTTCATTTGCCATTCTTCGGACCACTTCACAAGTTCGTCTAAGTCTTTTTGCAGCGAGATATGCTCATCTTAACCTGTTATTGCCCTAAAGACCTTCAAATCATCCGCAAATTTCCAAACTTTACTGCTTAGGCCACTTTCAATGTTATTTACAAATATAATGAACAGTAATGGCCCTAGTACTGACCTCTGGGGGACTCCACTAAGAACATTTTGCCATGATGACTTTGTACCATTTAGCATCACTCTTTGCTGTCTATCTGAAAGCCACAACTCTATCCATTTTAAGATGCTACCTGCAATACCATAGGACTGAAGCTGTATCATTAAAAGTTTATGGGGTACCTTATCAAAGGCCTTACTAAAGTCAAGATATGCTACATCAACTTGATTTCCCTGATCAAATTGTTCTGTGGCGAAGTTCAAAAAGTCCAAGAGGTTTGTGAGACACGATCGTCCTTTTCTAAACCCATGTTGATTATCTTGAATCAATCTGCTACCTTCCAGATAACTAACTATTCTATCCTTGATAATTGATTCGAGTACCTTGCAGACTAGGGATGTGAGACTTACTGGCCTATAGTTTTAAACTTTCCCTCTTTCTCCTTTCTTGAAAATAGGAACTACATTTGTCCTTTTCCAATCTGTTGGAATTTCATTTTGTGAAACTGATCTACAAAATATTATACTAAGTGGAAATGCTAGTTCCTTTTTCAGTTTCCCGCAACACCCTAACATAAACTTCATCAGGTCCTGTACAACACATCATGTTGTAGCTTCGGTTAAAAAAAACGGGGATGTGCAAAAAAGTAATGTTCAACCCACCATTATAACGTCGAGGCGCGGTCGCCCAGCCAGTACCGGGGGCTCCTGCCAAGGGCGGATTCATGAATTGTCATAGGGTACTTGTCTGAGTGGGCGCAATTTCTTCAAAGGGGCGCTACTGCGAAGGTACTTAGGGGCTGGGTCGGATACACCGGTGGCACTCAAGGCTCCATAAAAATTTGCTCCATGAAAATTGGCGCCCCTTAGCCGGGAAAATGATCCATTCCGGGAAGATTCGAGAAAACCTCATCACATTTTTCACCTGGAGGCACCCCTCTCACAGGAAAAGACGCCCTTTTCAGTGTACTCGAGTGCATCCCTCTCGAATTAGTCAGCCAAACGCGCTCCTTGTAATGAAAAGACCATCATGTAGTGTGTTTGGGTGACCTCCCTCGAATGTTTCGGCCAGAGGCACAAATTAAAAGGTAAAGTCGTTCCTCCAGTAAGGCCCAAGTGCACACCACACGTCAAATTGTTCAGCTAGAGGTGCCCCTCCAGAGACCAAGTTCCCCTCACAACAATTTCCTAGCCCGCTTTTGCTTGGTAGGGTGTCTTTTCCTTTCGAGGGAGGCTCTGTCCGAATAGAAATCGAGCGGGGTCCATTCGAGCACACTAAAGAGGCGCTCGGGGGGTCGCTTCTGACCAACAAATTATAGGGGTCATTCGAGCCTTCCCGGATTCCCCTATAATTTGGGTATGATCCTCTTCCAGCCTTTTCCCGGCCGGAAACGTGTCCACCTTCCATGAAAGGGAGGCACGTGCCCCAGTCCTTTCCCCCACCCCATCCATCATCACTCTGTATCTGCACATAAGTCATGTACATCTGCAAGCCACTAGCTGGCCGCGTTCCAGCTATTACAGTTTCCTCTTTTCTCCGGAGAAGACATACCTCTAGCAGACGCAGAGGGACTGTGTTTCGGGTGGCTGGAATACAAGAAGACAGCACCAAGCTCGACCTACTGGTGACAAGCCTTTCTGTGTCGATCACCACGCAAGTGCGGATCGATATTATCACGGCCCAGACGCATAGTTTTGTAGCACTTATTGGCGCCCTGAGGCGTAGATTGGCGGAATCGCCAGTGACCCTCTAGAAGCCCTATTGCCTCGCCAGCAGCTCGGAGACCAGAAGTCGTCCCAGCTTCTCCTGCGGATGCAAGCAGAGCTGGGTACAGCAGGACATGCCCAACGCGTCCGTGAAGAAAAGTCGAGAAGAAAATACATCGGCATCAGGCCAAAAGACCTGCAGTGGAGCGCACCCGCATGCCATCTAGCGGCCGGTCGAGGAAGCAGTGACCCACAGCTGAACGCACCCGCCCGCTACCTAGGGCGCCATCTCCTCGCCGCCTTCACCGGGCTCCTCGGCGTAGCTCTACAACACCAGCAGCAAGGCGACCACCGCCCCACGCAGCTACTGCGTGGCATGAAGGACACCCTGACGTTGGTGGGGCGGGGATGGCCGAGTGGTTAAGGTGTCGGGCTATGGGTACCAAAGGTCCCGGGTTCGACTCTAGCGCCACTCAGGACATTTCCCAATCCCGCGGCCCACCGGCGAAACAGTGTGGGCGGCGCCATTAGCCGTGAATGTGCATAAAGTGCGTCGTGAACCAACCAATAAACAAACAACAAACAAACCCTGACGTCGGTGGGAGACCTCCCGGTGGACACCGGCCTGCTGTGCACTCTTCCTGCAGCGTCTTTCACGGCTGTGAGGGCAGCACTCACCCCACTGCCCGAGGATGTGAACCTGGGTGCGCTCCCGAAGGCGGACGCCAAATTCTTGGAGGCAACCAGGGCCTCGTACGCCGGCCGCGGCGTCGGACGTCAGCGCCACGGCGCCTGCAGTGGGGTCGGCACCACAACCTGCAACAGCGGCCGTCAGCTTCAATGGTGCCAATGAGCTGTAGGCGGCCATCTCCGCTTTCAACACGGCAGTGCAGCAGATTACTCGAAACAACGAGAAAGGACGCGCGTCCGGTAGAGCCAAGCACCACTGGCGCCTGTCACCTCTGGCTAGATCTCACTCTCGTCTTTCAGCGGGGAGATGTCCGTTTGAGTTCCAGTAGCTAAAGGGTTACTATCAGACCCACCGATGCTGCTACTCTCACGCCCGTTTCGGAAAAAAAAGCTAAAAGATGCCAGGCGACACGTCCTGTTCTTTAAACTAGTATCCGCTGCGTCTCCCTTCACCGAGCAGCTTCTTTT
Organism: Imbricaverruca yamaguchii; assembly: GCA_034440575.1. Classification (NCBI taxonomy): domain Eukaryota; kingdom Metazoa; phylum Arthropoda; class Thecostraca; family Neoverrucidae; genus Imbricaverruca; species Imbricaverruca yamaguchii. The sequence goes on along the minus strand of JAOTOL010000566.1, from coordinate 15,577 downwards.
CATTCGAGACGCCACCTTCGACGAGAATCTATTGGTCGACACTGGAGCCCAGGTCAGCGTTCTCTGTCTGACTGTCGCCAAGAGACTCCTTCCCAATCACCCGAGGTCTGACACTTCCTTCCAACTCAAAGCCGCCAATGGTTGTCATCCAGGTCACCTTTGGCCTCTTTCCACTCACGTTGCGCCTGTCTCCCGGCGGCAAGTTCCGCTGGACCCTTCTCATCGCGGACGTCTCGCCTATCCTGGGAGCCGATTTCCTCTCTCATCATCGTCAGACTATCTACGTGCATCGTCAGACCATTCGCGACGGGTGCCGACACGTCTGCCCCAGTGACTCGATGACTACGGTGCTAGGCCTGCAGAGCTGCTCTGTAGACTCCTCAGTAGGTTGTCCCACCATACTAATATCCATATTTCATTCGATGAACATTTATTGCCGTATTCGTTTATGCAAGAAACCACCACACTGAAAGAACTGGACGGTTTGTTCAAGATCTAGGTGTCCCACAAGTTTGCATATTTCAGAAATGGGTACATATCTCGCGGCAGGGATCGGCGGTCACTCGTCAATAATAAGATTCACACACCGGTTCCTTCAGTCAACGCGTCGACTAACCGACCTGTATGTAGGTGTCACACTTGTCGCTCAGATCATCATTTCCTTTTTTGCTTTCTTTTGGATCAGCTTTCTATTACCATGCACTGCCTTCAGCAAGAACTGCCGCTGCTCTTCTGTCGTTGTCAGGGCGTTGTTGAGTTATGGGCGCAAAATGACCCTGGATGTCGACGCGCCCCTAAGCCCCAATCCACCACAACCAGGGCGTTGTTGAACTCCTTGATCAAGGCGATCGCTCGTTCCGCGTGGTCGCTGACTACTGCAAGCCGTGACACGCGCTACTTGCCCGCCTTGTACGCGTCGTTTTCTTCCCACGACTGGACTAGTGTGCTCAGGAAGCTACCGTCCAGGTCCAGAGCCTCCAGCAGCACTGTTGTCCGTGAGGTGACGAAATCCGACAGGTGTTTTCCCTGGAATGGCCCCACATTTTTTTATCGAGTCGCTTCAGTGCCTTTTTCTTCGCAGGCTTTCCGAGGTTGGTGACCATACACCTCTTCTCACACTGCGGGACAGCTTGGTCGAAGAGTGCCAGCCCGACCGGAGTCTCGGATATATACCACAGATGGCGCATCATGGCTTCCAGAGATGTTTGCGCACAGCTGCAGCTCCCCTCGCGTGCAAATGCCTCGAGGTCCTGGAGGAACTCCAGGTCCACACGTGGTGCGAGATCAGCTCGCAACGCAAGAGCCCATGCTCCACAGTAGACTAGCGCCACGAAGAGGCTGACGGACGTGATACCTTTGAGTTCGTCGGACGTCATCTGGAACTGCCGCTGCAGCAGGAACAGCTTCAACGCGTATATGCCCTTAGCCATCCACCTCACATAATGGTGCGCTCCTGGTCTCTTCAGGGGGATCTCGTCCACCGTCGTCTCTCCCAGGAACAGGAGCACGAGCTGCAGCAGCTTCTTGTAGTCGTTCCGTGGCTGCGTCTGGACCAGAGCCTCCGTGATCACCGTCACCGTTCGGGCTTTCAGCGCGGACAGCGTTCCGCTGGCTTCGATTTTGACGGATGGAGTATCGCTGGCGGTGGTGACATCAGTCTTGTCCAGTGAGTTCCACTGTCTCTGGAACTTATCGAAGAGCCTGTCGTCTGTCCCGGTGGAAGGGCCCATAGCAGACTTCATGGCGCAGGAGAGAACGACCTCGTACACAGGATGCCTGCAGGCGACGTGAAGTAGTTCCCTTTCCAAGAGTTCCTCGAACTTCACGCACGCTTCTACATAGCAGCCATTATTTGAAGCGGTAGTGTCGAAGGAGAGGCCCCTGACCCTTTCAGCCAGCTGGTGCTCTTGAACCAACTCAAACCCGACGCGTGCCATTTCGACTCATGTGCCAGCTGATACTTTGTGGATGCCAAGCAGTTTCTCCTGTTTGCTCAGTCGGGCAGGAGTTTGTCATTTCAGTGCAGGATCAAGGGCTCACCTGGGCAAAACTCCTCCGCTTGGTACTCCTCTGCAGCGCTCTTGCGGTGTGACTGACGTGTGCGATGCATTGTTGAGCGTGACACAGAAATATCCTTCAGGTCGTGTTCGAGAGATCTGGCGGCCAGTACATATGACATCGCTGCGTTCCTATACGACATGTTGATCCTGTCGTATGCCAGGGCTACAACCTTTTCGATGTGGTTCCTAGGCTGCTTCCTCGCTGGGGCACTTGATGTTGACGGCCTGCCTCTGACTGGCATGGTGACGAAATCTGCATCATACTCAGACGGCGCAGCCGATAAGGAGGAACTGTCTTCCAGCGCGACAGTCTCCCTAGCCCGCTTCTTCTGTTCGTCCCCCTGCTCCCCTCGCGTCTTCTCCATTTCTCTCCTCTGCTGTTTCTTGACTTCCTGATTGTGAAGCTGCGCGTCCGCTGATCCCATACTGCTTCCACCTGGATCCTCCCGCTGACTGATGTAGAACGCTTTGTCTTCATTGCTGACCATTACCGACAGCGTCTGAGCGTGTCCAATGTCTATAATTTCATTCTTCTACTCATCTTGGAACATCCTCGGTCATACGATGTTTTTCCTGCGGCTTGCGACGATTCTGCACCAAAGCATCATATTTCTTCAGGAAAGATTCCATCTTCCTTAAAGCGCTGCCACGCCTCATCGTTGAAATTCTGGCCTTGTTCCAAAACACCAACACGGCGTCTAGACACAGGTTCAGACTTTTTGTTCGCCCAAATTTCTGGTATTTTCAATGGTAAAAAAAAACTTCCGCAACACCTGGCACTTCGTCGGGAGACGGCATCCCAGAATATCGCAATTGGGTTGGGCGACTAGCCAAACCTCCGTCGCCTCACAAGTTTCCATTGTGACACTTGTAAAATATGTAGGACACAAAAAACAAGGTTATTGTAATCAGTTCGACGAAAGTGCGGCGAGTCACGTCACAGCAGCGCCGAATTAGCTGATTCCGCCTTGGCGGGGTACAGTCAGGCTGTGGCTTGGGTCACGACATTTTGGCTGGTTTGGAAGCATATATGGAAGCACTGTAATTGGCGATGTGCACGTGAGCTGTGCAGCCGGGTAAACAAATTCCTCATATCGTGCCGTCTGATGATCGGGGTCCTCCGCGTTGAAGAGTGCCACTTTAATCCCTCGATGCATAGAAGCGCCTTGTCCCGTATGCCAAGTAAATAACTGACGAGATAGATAACCCGTAAAGAAAACATTCCAGAGGGCCTTAAATAGACCGTATAGCACACTCTGGCAGCTACAACCATGAACCAAACAGATATGACAAGGCGCGCAACGGAAATCATTGCATGCCAGTGAACGATGATGCCACCGTGGCGTCATCGACCAGTGGAGTGGCAATGATCTACGAACGAAGCCAGCTTGCGGGCCCCCTACATCAGTTCGGACGTGTCTAACACTTACAGAGGTGAGCTTCTAAGATAAAAGGAACATGGAGAGGCATGTGGATCAACGTTCGAACAACTTTTGTTTTTTTACTATTGTTCGGTGGGACAGTCTACTCATCAGCCTTCCTGCAGCTTCTTCAGGAGTACCCTGCTGTCACCACGCCCGGGGACCGACACACTGCAGTTCAGCACCGGGTGACGCACCACGTCGTCACCCGTGGCCCACCAGTGGTGTGCCGCCCACGACGTCTTCTCCATGCAAACCGCCTCGGTGCAGCACGGACCGAGTTCGCCTAGCTGCTCCACCGTGGAATCATTCGGTCCAGCAACAGCAGCTGGGCGTCACCACTTTGCATGGTGCCCAAGGAGACCGCAGGTGAATGGCGTGCGTGCCGGGATTACAGTCGCCTCAGCGCGGTACCGGAGCGGTACCCGATCCCCACCTCCAGGACCTCGCAGCCCACCTGCACGGCTGCCAGATATTCTCGACTCTGGAGCTGGTGAAGGCATACCATCGCATCTCAGTTGAGCACGCCGACGTGAACAAGACCAACAAGACCGCCATCACCACGCCGTTCGACCTTTACGAGGCCGTACGGATGCCATTCGGACATCGGAACGCAGGCCAGACATTCCATCGATTTATCGCGATGAAGTGCCGCGCGGCGTCGACAGCCTCTACGCCTACATCGGCGACATCCTCATCACCAGCAGGACGCTGTAAGATCAACTCGCCCACCTGCGCGCGGGTCTTATTGTGGCTTACTAAATAGGGCATCATGTTCAACATCGACAAGTGTGTGTGTTTGTGGCACCGAACATGCACTTCTTGGGCCACTATGTCTCGCGTCAGGCATCGGGCCACTGCAGCACAAGGTGAACATTGTCGCGGCGTTTCCGCTTTCCCACACTCAGGGGCAGTTGCGCCGTTTCCTTGGCATGACGATGCTTTATTACCGCTTCATTAATAATGATGTCGGCATGCTACGGCCGCTGTACGGCCTGCTTACTACGAAACGTTGTCATGGCGCTTCCGCCATCGACTAGACGGCAAAGGCAATCACGGCTTTCCAGCGAGTCTAGGGCGTCTTCGCTCAAGCCGTGCTTCTGAGCCACCCAGCACCGAACACCTCTCGCAGCATCCAGGTCGATGCTTTGGACTCCGGCGCTGGTGCTGTGCTCCAACAGCACTGTGATGGCTCGTAGTAGCCGCCGGCCTTCTTCTCCCGGAAGCTGAAGCCTGCCGAGACCCGGTACAGCGCGTTCGGCCGTAACTTCGTAGCCTTCACGGACCTCAAACCCGTGGTGCACGCTGTAGGCGCCAGCACGGACAGCCACTCGCCGTGGGAGACTCGGCATCCCGACTATGCTGCGCAGCACACCACGAACATCCGGCACGTGCCCGGTGCTCAGAACAAAGTGGCTGGCACCCTGAGCCGCACCTCGTCGCTGCTCCTTCAGCCACAGCTATAGCTGAACTTCGATGCCCTGGGCGACACCCAGATAGATGTCCGACCCGCAGCTGCAACGCCTACTCGCCTCCGCCGATCATACACTGCAGCTGCGACACGCCCCGCTAGCTAGTGGGCGGCGCATCGTCATCGTCAAGGCAACCTGGCGCTCCTGACCGTTGGTGCCAGCTGCTTTGCGCCGGGTAACCCTGTAAACTTACGTGCACTGGAGGGGGGCGGTTCCGCCCCCTAAGATCTCGGCTCCCATTAAGGCTAGAGCAACGAAATTCGCATGGTTGATGGGCACGATATTTAACTCAATTGTGTGGAAATTTCGTGACCTTAGGTCAATATCTTCAAGGTCAAATGAGGTCAAAATAGCAAAATTTTCTGGTTTTGCGTGGCTTGGCTTGTCATTGTTATGGATTGCTGTGATTGTCTTCAAATCCTCCAAAATGGGCATCAGTGATGTATTGAACATTACTAATGATGCAACACATATGCCAGATCCGCCATTTGACCTCAGGTCACCTATATAGGAGCACTGTATCAGGTCATTACCTGATCCATTTACCGGAACTGGGCTGCCCAAGTGACTGCTCTGTTGGGCGGCTCTCACAATCGGATTCGCAAAGAAAGGAGTGAAGTACATGAATAAAGTATAGAAACGCTTAGGCACACAGTGGCAAACAGTATATTTCCGGATGTGTAGGGAGTAACATCCAGTGACATCAATCAAGTGACATCAATCGCATGACAGTCATTTCCATTTATGACAACATTCCAGTTGACCAAGTTTGGTTCCATTAGCCTGTCGTGATGACCTCGGCGACCTAACATTACTTTTAAGTTATATAGCAAACAATATGCATCAAGCAAGTCGCTTAGTGTTGTCAAGAACACTTCCATTCTTTGAATATACGGGAAGCGCGTCAGCGCCGATCTTTGTGATCTGGCGCTGCGATTTTTAAAAAACTTTAACGGACCATAACTTAAAATCTTTTGGGCAGATTTTCATTTTTCTTCCTTTACCCAATGCGCCGGTCATTTCTAAGAAGGTACGGAAAAAATTGCGTATATCGGCCGGTACAATATGGAGTTGGCTACGAATATCGGAGGGGTGGGCAGATTTAGCCCTCCACCCCTCTAGGGCGCGTGTTAACCTGTCATGAACTTGACCTGACTTGACCTCCTTGACCTGACATGACTTTGAAATAATGTAGCATAACAATATACATCAAACAAGTTGCTGGTGTTGCCAAGAACAGGTCCCTTTTGCCAATATACGGGAAGCGCATCAGCGCCGATATTTGTGGTCTGGCCCCGATAATTTTTTTTTGACTTTACCGACCCGTAACTAAAAAACTTTTCGGTCGATTTTCGTTTTTCTTTCTTTAAACAACGTGTCGTTCATATCTAAGTAGGTACAAGAGAAATGACGTACATCGGCTGGTAAAATCGGCAGTTATCTACGAAAAACCGGAGGGGTGGGCGGATTTCACCCCCCCAGGGCGCGTGTTAAAGGTTGCGCAAATGACCTTTACGGTCCGGCACGTCTGTAAAAATAATTCCTTCCCCGAAGTCTCTCCGAAGCGAACGACGTCCCGCTCGTCAAGCTGAACCAGCCGGTGCGCGAAGACGCATTCGCGTTGAAGGCTTGTCTGTCGTCCAGCGAGAGGGCCGTTGCTAACTGATGGGCACCCGGCTGACTGGCCAGCTTCGACCGCACCGGTCCCCACTTCAGCCACACCGGTCCCCACTTCAGCCGTACCGGACCCGACTACGTGGGTGCACGTGTGTCGGCGGTGAACGGCTCGGAAGTTCAGCCTGGTCTGCCTGCAGACGGGGTAGGATTGCTCCCTCGACATATTATAACTCTTTCAACCACGTAGCTGAAACCACGGGGACTTTCCTCGATATTTGTTTGCTCACAAATGGTGGGAAGACCAGATCCTCGCATTTCCGGAAGCGTATCCAGGAGAAGTTGCAGGGAGACATCCTGTTATTCTTGTTTGCTTTTAATCGCGTTCAACTGCGTTGTGACGGTGAACGGTGAACTGTGTTAGGCGATAGGCGACTTTGAATTCATTTCATAGCCAGGTGATCAGTTCGGATGGACTTGATATCCACTCGGCAGCGGAGTCGGGAGTTCGGCCCCCGTGTCTCTGACACTATTCTCGGTGGATATACCGAACCAGAACTGCGTAACCATTGTTTCAGCGATCATATGACAAAGAAGCACTCTTGAAGTTTCAATCGGGTGGGGCATTTGTACCTGTTTCAATGGCACCCAAGCGGCACCGGCAGTACCGCTTGGGCATTATGGAAGACTCGTCACCATCAGTGCAAGAAGCTTGCAGTACTTTTCCATGAACGCGTGAGATGTTTTACGTCGGTGTTTCAGATTCGAGGTCATATTGAAATAACGTCGCGAATAATTTACCGATTGTATTTGATCAATTTGACGTAAATGTACACAATGAAAGCAGCAGGCAGAGTGCCCGTGATTATTTACATGCTACACAAAGTCTTGTTTGCATGTAACAGTTATAAGCTCACTTCACATGGGCAGATATAATACGATCCTTGCTTCTTGATTCCAAGACTGATTTGCACTAGTTGCCTTGGCTTCATTGCATTCCTTCAGGATTTTGTCTATTGAATAGAGAATTATAGATAAATGTCACTCTCGGGTGCTTTTAGTGACATCACAAAGTGGTTGAGGTGCAATTGTGGGAATACAAATAGTCACAGGGAATAGATATTACCTACTAGCTTTCCTCTGTCTGAGACAAAAACACAAGCCTTTTTATGGATCTCTTGTTCCATTTTCCGGCGTGGATCACCTGCACACTTTGGCACATTATACAGACAGCCATAAGTGTATCCATCAACGCCATCAAAAGGATAATATTTAGTCAATTTCCTGACTTCAAAAGTCACACCTTTGCATAGGCTAATTACGAGCAAGTATAGGTATATAGCTAAAGGCATGCGGCGAAGAGCATGCAGCCTATCCCCTATCTCTTCGGGAACATGTAAGAAACCACCCTTATCGATGGAACTTGCCTCCGGAAGCGAGTTGCCTCTTCCTACCAGTTACCGGAAAACGCTCCTGGTTTATCTTGATTTCCATTTTCAAAGTTGTCGATTGCTTACTGAGTCAATAAATCGGTCATTTGGTCGCAAATATGCCAGAGATGCGATACTTTCCGTCGCCTCCCCATTTACTGGAGTTGCAAATTCTACATCAATACAATGAGAACAATATGGTTAACCCTCCCCCAGCAGACTGGATTGATCCAACATTATTGGCTGCAAGTAGACCCGAGGCTGAGACAACCACGAATACGAGAACCTGGAATGGTGACAATACCTGTAGGACAAACGAGAACTCGGGAGCCCATTATATCCCGCTCAACAAGATACACACTGCATACTGCAGATCCAAGCCAGATTATTATCGTACATCCATAGTGGCATTATCGCCACATTATGAAATGCTGAAGGAATGTCATTTACCTGGTGATTGATTGATTCATTTGGAAGCTGTTGAGAGTGGATATTAAAGGTATGTATCAATGGTTGGGGATAAGCTAAACTGTCGTTAAACTACTTCTGATTGCAGAAATTTGATGGTTTGAGATTGGTCATGCTGAAGCGGACCACAGGCACTGGCGGATCCAAGGGGGTGAGGGCATTCCGGCCATGCCCCCCCCGAAGCGCCTCAAATGGGGCCATCATGTCTTTTGCCCCCTCCTCCCTTGAGGTTAAAAAATAGCTCTCCGGGTGAAAGAATCTCCAATTTTAAAGACATTTTTAATAATCGTTTCGAAGCCCAACATGATAGCATAGGAGATACTGGCTCGCATCGAGGGTTCCATGCCGTTGAAGTTCTGCTAACAGCAAGTGTTGACAAAATCAGCAGTTCCATTATTCTTTAGTCAGATAGCTTCATGAATTTAGTTTATCCAGTAACGGGCAAGCAAACTTAGTGAGCCATATTTCTAAAGCGAAATTTAAACAGGTGCGTGTGTCCAGTTGAGCCCAGTTCAACAGCATGTTTTGTATGTTGGTGTTGTGGGCCGCTAAGATGAAGAGACAGGCTACATTGGCTGATTCTTAAAAAAAAGAAGAATAGCAAGAGGAAGTATGTAGGTATTTAGATCATGAATAAGAAATAACTGGTTGGTCCGCAGGTAAGGGAGATTCCGGTGGTAGGACCGGGCTATCAAACTTTAAGGGTTTTATTGCAGTTTATGGTAGGTATCAGGTATCTATGAGACAAGTTCTACACATACCCTCATAAAGCAAGCAAATAGGTTAGGTTTGGTTAGGTTGGGTTAGCCTACACCTCTGTTTTAAGTTGGAAAACATTTTTTTAAAACAATTTTTGTGGATATTTTTTTTTAATGAATTCTTTAAAAATGGGTAAGGCTAGGTTAGGCTAGGTTTATTTTGTTTTCTAGTTGAGTCTCTATGGAAGAAGTTGCTTGAAAATTATTATATTTTTAAGGCAATTTGTTTTCTTGTATGGAATGTTATGCTGGGTTAGGTTCAGTTATGCTATATTTTTTACTATCTTGTACGTCGCTTTTAATGCTATCTTATCCGACTCCAAGTCCCCGTCTTGGTGTTACCATGCCTCCTAACTGAAGAAGTATGCACTTGCAGAGGAAATAAGTGGTTGCATCATGTTGACAACATATAGATGCATTGCATCAGAAAAAGAAATTCCCAATACTCAAAATTTACCTTTCACTGCACGTTTGCCACTAAAGTGATACCACTGTACACTTGGATGGTGATTTGGATGACCATGCTCAATAAGGAAATACTCTGATAATAAGTTAGTCTATTCCTTGAAGTCTGTTGAATGCAACTTATATTGGCCTATGAAACACTTCATCACCTTTTGCTCTGAAAAGTTTCAAATATGGTAACACCAGACAAGCTTTACCTCTTACTTAGTACTTACCTAGGTAGGTACATTGGTACCTTTTTATAATTTTGTGATTATCGCCTCATGTTTTGAGTATTATTGCACTTTAATGTATCCACAAATCAAGTTTTACACATTTTACCTCTATGATGCAAGCATATAGGGTTATGTTTCGTTGAGCTTGGTTAGATTAGGCTAGGTTAGGTTTTTGTGTTTAATGAAAAAAATATCAAAAACTTTTCAAAGTACATTTCCCAATACATTTGTTTTCCGCAAGAACAGATTAGATTAGGCTAGGCTAGGTTTTGATTCATTTTTATTTGCTTTTTGAGATTAAAACAAACAATATTCTTTCAGAAAATTCTGACATGGAAAGTTAGGTAATTAATTCATGCTTGAAGGCATTTTGTGAATCCTTTTAATATACCTTTCGAATGCAATATTTATCAATATGACTGAAACCGATTAGGACCACTCATTTTCTCTGCAATTGTTAACTTTTCAGTTTGTGAGCAAAATAACACCAAAAACAGGCTTTGAGGTTGATAAGTAAAGGAACGTTAAATAAAGTATCGAAACTAACACACGCCCTACAGGGCCTCTGAAGATTACGCGCATTGGAGGGGCGGATTCCACCCCCACAACACCCCACCCACCCATAAGATCTCGGCTCCTATTAAAGCTGGAGCACCGAAATTCGCAATGTGGATGCGGACGGTTATTAAATATATTGCGTGCAAATTGCCTGACCTTAGGTCAATATTTTCAAGGTCAAATGAAGTAAAATTTCAACTACAAAATTTCTGGGTTTACGTGGATTGGCTTGTCATTGTTATGGATCGCTGTGGTTGTGTTTAAATGCTCCAAAATTGGCATCAGTGATGTTTTGGACATTACTAATGATGCAATTAAGATGCTAGACCAGAAATTTGATTTCAGGTCACCTATATAGGAGCACTTTATCAGGTCATTACTTGCTCCAGTTACCGGAACCGGTCCGCCCGTCCGACTGCTTTGTTGGGGGGCTCCGCACAATCGGCATCGCGAAGAAAGGAGCGAAGTACATAAATAAAGTATTGAAACGCTTAGGTACACAATGACAAACAGTAGTGTTCAAGATGTGTAGGGAGTAGCATGCAAAGTGACATGAATCACATGATGGTCATTTGCATTTATGACAGCTTTTCCTGTCGACCAAGTTTGGTTCCATTAGCCTGCCATGAACTTGACTTGACTTGACATCGGTGACCAAACATGACTTTGAAACTATGTAGCATAACAATACACATCAAATTACGTCGTTAGTGTTGCCAATAATACTTCCCTTTTGCTAATATACGGGAAGCGCATGAGCGCCGATTTTTGTTATCGGGCGCTGCGAATTTATTTTCCCTTTAGCGGCCCCTAACTCGAAAAATATTCAGCAGATTTCCGTTTTTCTTGCTTTAAGCAACGCGCCGGTCATTTCTAAGCAGGTACGCAGAAAATGGCGTATATGGGCCGGTAGAATCTGGAGTTATGTATTTAAAAAACCGTATGGTGGGCGGATTTCACCGCCACCTCCCTCCGAGCACGTGCTAACCTAGTCTAACCTCCCATTGGAGATATAATCATGGATTGATAATCAAATGGGATATTTTGATAGATGGAAAAACTATGTTGTTCTTGTTGTAAGATAATTGTCGAAACTAAGATGTCTAGGAATAAAATGTTGTGAACTCAAAGGCGCATATTGAAGTATATGTCTGTGCTTATTTTGAGTCTGGATTCTCCATCTCAACCTTCTATTGAAGGGGCAGTTTCTGCCTCAAGCCTCTCCTGTCTCGATCTTCTGCTGCACCAGAAGTCAGGCCCTAGCCCAGACTTGGCCCGCTGTGATCCAGAGTTGCACCACCCTAATGAGACTGAGATCAGCTTTCCTTATATTATTTCGAGTATGGAGTCTACATTAATAATTTTTCTTACTAATGATTATCTTGGAGACAACTGCTAATGTGGTCAGGTAAACAGCATGTGAAGGTTTTGCACCGTGGAAAGAGAGGGAATACAACAAATATGCAACCGGTTTAATGGTTCTAGCTTGCCATGCAAAAGATTGACAACTTTTGGATACTTTTTTATTGAGCAGAGGGAAGACTATTGTCCATGCCAAAAAAAAAGTGGAATAGGTCATGGTGAGTGTATGCTGCATTGCATTTGCCAGCATTGCTATCAAACGATAGATAAAAGTAGGGTGGGCACCATCCTCCAAATCCATCCGACCCCTCTCATACAAAACCTAGCACGCCATTTGGGGGGGCGGGGGGAGGATGGGCGGAGCTGACGCCAAAATCCGAAAGTTGCTCCCCCAAAAGGTGGGCTAGATCCGCCAGTGACTACAGTTGCGCTCAATCTGTACTGTGCAACTCGAAATGGTATGGGCACGGCCGGTTTGCATCGGAATGTCTTTTTCATCAACATTGTGATATTTCCACTTTTTGGTCATGGTAGCGCCGCACCTATGACTATACAGCTCGACTTTGCAACATGAAGTGAAGTGATACAGCTCATTGCAATGTATGGTTCCAAATCGTTGCCTTCCGGGTACCAAGATATAAGCCTAGTTGTGAAAAATATTAAAACAGGAACTTATTTCCCTATGCCCAACCATTAGAGAACGCCTGGCATATGCAGATGCAATGCAAACGTTGGAAACAACACGAATCTTTATTCAATCTCCCACCACAGTATGTTGTCAGGAAGCTCGGACTCGTTTCCCACGTTAACCTTACGACCCGAGACCTTTACAACACGAGATAATCTGGAATTGCGGAGGGGTCCAGCAGTGACTGGTCTCCCCTTTCGCCGATCACCCGGCCAGAACCCATCTCAGTCCAGATCTGGCCATTAGGCGAGGGGGCGGGGTCGGGCCGGCCGGCGGGCCGCCTCGGCCGCGTGGGACCGGCACGTAGCCGTCGATAAATTCTGGCCTGGGTGTGGAGACGGAAGGGTTGAACGCGACCGGGTCCGTACCTGCAGTGTTGTTCGCTTCGGCTAGCGGCGCGGTGCCGTCGACCGCCAGGGGTCAGTGATCCGCAGCTGAAGACAGTGCTGTCCGGCCGACCGCCATACGTCACCCGCCGGTGTCGGCCGACCCGCCTTCACGGACACACTCCTGCTTCCTGCGCTTCCTGCTGGCTTTTTTCTCTGTCCATGGTGGTAGGATGGCGGTCAGGGTGGACAGGTTTCAACGCACTCTCTCAGTTGGCGGATATTTCATATTCACGCTGTGCAAAACTGAACTGTTTTTGTGCTTGCATCCTGGTTTTGAATATATGCATACATACAATGCACATGCACACACACACACACACGCACACTCATACACACACACACACACACAATACACACACACACAAGCGCGCGCACACACACACACACACACACACACACACACACACACACACACATCTGCTATATATATATATATATATATATATATATATATATATATATAGATATATATATATATATATATATATATATATATATATATATATGTATATATATACATCTTTATTGGCAAAAACCAGCTATATGAACTGCAAATGGAAGTCAAAGACCACATCCGCATTGGAAAAATAATTCAAGTGATACTTATATTGCAAACATTCGTAGATAATTTCTATGGAAATGCGAAGACTTAAAGGCTAAGCCTGAAGTGCCTAAACTACAGTTCACAGTTGAAAATAGCACCCAAACAGAAGATCAACTGTCTGGGTGCTGATGTCGACGCCGAGGACGGTGGAGTTGTCACTGAGTCTGCAGGAAAACGACTGATGCAGAGAGGTGCCGGAATGGCCGAAGCCAATGACCTGGAAGGCACAATTGCATTGCTTCATTGTTCCTGGTTGTTTCTTTCAAAATCAACAGGATGAAGCAATCAGGACCGGTGTATAGAATTGCTTGCAAGGATTGTGCGAAAGTGTATGTAGGTAAAACTGGCAGGGACGTAGAAGAACGACGTAAAGAACACATGCGACACCTGACACAGCCATGAAACTACTGGACTACACAAATAAATACCACAGCCGAATCGTGCCATCATCGGTCGTGTATGCGTTTTTTGTACGTAGAACTGTTTTGTAGTGATGGGTACGTTATGTGTAATTAATTCAAACGTGAACGTGATGTCATTTTTTAACCTTATCAAAATACAATGAACTGATGACGATCCTGAGACGTGACTGAAACCGGCCATCCTTTAAAAAAAACTCTTTTTTCCTACGCGCTTCAATTAACCATGGTCGGAGCAGTATAAGATGATTGAACATGCACTGCGTGTCATTAGCATGTAATACTGTTTTATCTAGCTGCATTGTATTTCACTCTCATGGTCTGGGATGCTATATAATTTGTGGTATTTATGTGCTGAATTGTTTCTCATGTGTTTTGCACAATCGTTTTCTTCGGTCAGTATGCTAACCAACCTAGGACTCGCCGCGCCCAGAAATACTATTTGCTTACTATGATTCTTTGTCATAATCAAGCACGTTCTTATCCTCGTACTTATTTCGCACGTTTGCTTGTCTGCATTTTCAGGACGATCTCTATAGGATACATAAATTGTTAAGCTATTGTCCGTAAACATGGCAGTTGCTATGTATTGCCTATCGGTCATAATAATCGCCTGCTAAGGTTCTCATAGCTGATCGGGGTATCGGGAGGTAAATTCCTCTGTGGCTTCCAGTCTCTTGTGCTTGGACCTATGCTCAGTACGAGTGCATGTAGGCATACGTTTTATCTTAAAGATGTGCCAGAACTTATTCTGTAGGTGTCAGTGGCGTCGCAGTATTGGTTATAGGCGTCAGTTGCGGCGGAGTACTGGCTGTGGGCACTTAGTGCTCCAGCTCACTGGTTCTGGAGAAGTGCAGCTTCCCCCACTCCCTACCCCCACCCTCTCTGAATACCAAAGATCGTCTAAGCCAAAGGTTGGAGTTCGCTCACTTGATAATGCAGTCGAGTTTTTTTAAGTTTTTTTTTACAAATGTGCAATTTACGACCTGTCGTGCTTCCCACATCTACTCTCTACAAACCGAAATGCTCACAAGTGGTCAAAATACGTCTTGGCTCAAGATTTTGTTTTCTCTCGAAAAGGTGACTGCAACAACTTCAGTGGGAAGAATAGTAAAAGTAAACTTTGCGATTCAATTGTAGCGGTTCATGCCAGCACTGATTGGAATCCTGAGCTTTAACTAGAGCCTTCAATTTTTTTTCAACATAGGATCTCATGAAGAGTTCCAATCGGATTTGTCAGCGTCACATTTCTTCCATGTACTGAACACCACCGTCCAACTTTTTCAAACCTTTCCATCCATGGAAAAATAGGCGTCAAGTTTGTGGGAAAATGCAACTTTCCGGTGAATGCATAGTACTCCAATGGTCCTCTATGGCAGAAACATTTTTTCCTTCAGAAAAAAAATAATTCACCGAGAAATGCGACAAGGTTACACCATTCAAACAAACACTTCACCCGGTCGAAAGTAAAACTAAATATGTCTATTATGTACAACTAAATGTACTTAATAGATGTAAATATGAAAGTACAACTAAGTATGTCTATTACCACCAAATCAATGCTTGTCCGATCCATCAGAGTGGCATAAAGTCTCCTGGGAATATTGCCGGATATGTGTGGATCAGAACCCACGACTCGGAACATCGCTCCTCC
>JAOTOL010000565.1:57500-86998 GCA_034440575.1 Imbricaverruca yamaguchii | reverse complement strand
TCGGTCAACCACCACCAGGCGTCACGTCAGGCGAGGGAATGTCGGCCAACCACCACCAAGCGTCACACTTCGCCAAACACCAAACTGGCCTGCAAAGTTCACAACTCACTTTATGTGATGCATGGGGAAAGTTTGCTGGGGAGACCGATCGTTGGAGAATTTCGACTGTTTATCAGCGTGACATCCCCACATTATGAAGTCGGCAAGCTCCGGTCGTCCCACGAGGGTGAGGAAATGTGCAGCCGCACCTGGAGTGGCACAAGTGAGTCGATCATGGCCGCACCAGGCCGGCCGTGAAGGCCACGCGTGCGCCCTAGGCCGCCACCACCCACCAGCAGGTTCAGGTAGTCGAGGCTCTCCAGGTCCTCATGCGTGTCGAACGTCAGCGTATAGAGGTCGCCGACGAAGCGCGAGTCCTTCTTGTAGTGTCGCTTGCGGAGGTCGCGCCGCTGCACGAGCGGTGTCCCGTCCGGCGACGGCTGCAGCAGCCCGTCCGGCACGGCGGCCGCGGTCGCCGGCTCGCTCGTCATGCCCAGCTCGTGTTCGTCAGGCGTTGTCTCGAGCTCGCGCGGTTCTCGGCACGACAGGGAGTGGCGCGCTCTGACCGGTGTGTGACGATCCTGGTTCGCTCGGTCACCATTCGGATAGCACAGTCGAGTCCGGTGAGGCTGGGCTGGCGTCAGCTCCCTTCACGGGTGCGGCCGACGTCCGCGACCAGCTGTTCTAGCCCGTGGCTGCCGGGGACGTGTTGAGGCGTGCGTGTCGGCCTGAATTGCCTTCGATCACATTATACATGCGATGTTCTGCTTGGGCCGCTCATGTCACTGATAGTTCTTCAGATCACTAACGTGTGCCGAATCTCTGAAATCACTCGCGTTAGCACAGGTCGCTCCAATCGCTCGCGTGAGTGCGCGCTCCCCCGACCACGCCGCGTGGCCGGAGACTTTCACAGCGAGCGTTCGTTTCTCGGATCAGTGGGACAGGTTGGAGCAGTCGCCGGATGACCGCCAGCCGAGGCGGTCCTCGCCAGTCGCGTCACACGGAGCACACCCGCGTCGCCGCGTCACACAGATCGCCACGTCGCCACCACGTGGTCGTCACGCGTCACGAGCGGCGGCCGGCGCACGGCCGACCAGTACGCCACGACGTCACCAAGTGCCGAGACAGCTGGCGGACCAGCCGGCCGCCGCCTATTGTCGGCCGCCGGAACGGTTAGGCAAGCGAAAACCGTCACGGCCGGCGACCACGCGGCGGTGGCGGCGAGGCCGGGCGTCGGCGGCGGCGTCACACGTCACGCGGCCCTGCCCACGTCACGTGACCGCCACCGGTGCGCGTGCGATGCGGCGTGTCGCGTGCTCTGATCAGCCGATGCACGGTGTATGTCGGTGACGAGTGTAGGGGTAGCCACATGGCGGAGAGGTCAGCAGCCGATGTCTGTCGGTGACGAGTGTAGGGGTAGCCACATGGCGGAGAGATCAGCAGCTGGCCCTGCTTCCTGTCCTAGAGACGAACCGCCACTAACCGGAAGCACTGGAGACCCCAGGCTTCGTGGACAGTGCCAAGTTGCAAGTTCAGGCTGATGGACGATCCGACGTTTTGAACCAGCAACGCGTCGTCGATGGCTTTCATTTGGAGCAGGTAAACGGTGCTGACGAGACGGATCCGGGCGTGACACCGGGCAGTGACCGACTGTCACCGAAGCTAAAGGACGCAGCGCCCCTGTAGCGCCCGTAAGTAGCGTCCCTGTAGCGACCGGACGCAGCGTCCGTAGCGCCTCTATAACGTCCATACGAATGCATTGGAAGTCGGGTTATTCTTCTCCGGTACTGTCGAAAATCACGGCTGCTGCATGATAAGGTCTTCGGGCATTTCTAGTTGAGGCCTTTGAATCATCCTGGTTGAACAATGCATGCCATAGCTATTCTTACGATCCAAGGAGTTTGGTAGCGTATTTGGTAGCGATCCAAGGAGCAAGACTAGTCATATTCAGCTCAAGTTAGGAAAAATTGCATGGCCATGAATAAGACGCTTATAGTATATGCAATAAGGGGTCCGATGGCTAAATATATTTGCTAAGATATAGCATAGCAATTCGCCGAAGTTCCTTTTTCCGCTGAAGCATGTAATCCTATGAATAGATCCAAGCCCGGACGTCAGGAAGTCTGATCGTATGATCAGATTGAAGGCAAGCCGATCGGACTGATCTTGCAAGCGGAAGCTTCAATTCGGTCCAGTGGCTACTATTTACCAACTACTGTTAGTGGTGGGCTGCCAAATTATGCGCGCGCCGACAAAGCAGTTAGATCCAAAAGCGGAGACACCAGAGTATGTTAGCCTAAATACAGCCCTTATAAATTAACCTTGTTACACTTACAATCTGGACGCTTGGAGGAACATCAGAGGATTTACACGCGGAGCATATAGTCTATCCAATCGGCAAGTTCGTTTATTTTCGTTCTCGTACATACGTAGTCAATGCAACATGCATACCAACATGATTACATAAATATACACACACACACACACATATATATATATATATATATATATATATATATATATATATATATATATATATATATATATATAGCAAAACCATACGTTGCCGATAACGTAATACAGGAAAAAATCGCATGGCTTCGACACATGCGAGAAAGTTGGATGGAATCATGCTCAAGTGACAGCCAGAACCAACTGGATCGCACGGCGGCCTGACTTGCGTGAGCTAAGTAGAGTTACAACATAGTTGCCTGTGACCGAAATATCGCGCTCTGTGGGAACCCCGCCCACCAGCTCACCACAATCCGCGCCGAGGCGTGCAACGTCCACCGACCGCCCCGCTGTGCGAAACACACCGTCGCCATCAGCGCAAGTACGGCTCAGCAAGGTCGACACTCGCAAAATCCACGTCGTCGGCGGTGTGGAACATGCGAGTGCTTTCCCATGAACCGGCCAGTGCCGGAGCTGAGTTGCAACTTGTTCCGCCGGACCACAGAGCATGGACGACGTGTTCTGAACAAGACCGCCTTCTGTCAGAGAACAGGGAACTTCCCGACAACGATAACGGACATTTCGCGCAGCTTTGTCGATATGGGTGCCTTTAGTCGGGCACGTCGGCGTCGCTACGGTGGGAGACGAGGAACGCGTCCGAAAACTTCCATTCACGAAATTTTCATTTCATTACGCCTGATGTTGCATGGAAAGACCAACCTAAGGATCCGCTTGTCCCCTCTCCTGTCTGATAGAAAACCCACGGTGACGCCTCTGGTAGAACGCGACCGCACGGTGACGCCTCTGGTAGAACGCGCCCCACTGTGACGCCTCTGGTAGAACGCGCCCCACGGTGACGCCTCTGGTAGAACGCGTCCCACGGTGACGCCTCTGGTAGAACGCGCCCCACGGTGACGCCTCTGGTAGAACGCGTCCCACAGTGACGCCTCTGGTAGAACGCGTCCCACGGTGACGCCTCTGGTAGAACGCGCTCAGATGCTAATTTCTGAATTTGAGCTAGATTTAGCAACATGCTGTTCAAATGCATCGACTAATTCACACCCTTTTTCCGGTACTTTACAACTTCATCACTATCTTAGTTATGTTTGTAGCGCAGCTTGGAACATTTGTTTCAGTTATCAGGACACGTCTACACCGCCTGCATGTATGCAATATATTTATAACCATAACATTGTCCAACTGAAAGCCGCTAGATCTGGGAACTTCTGGAACTGCACAAAATATGACAGCGGATGTGCAGCTTGTTTAGCAACTACCGGCAAGTGCTGCAATGTGATCATCGGCACTGCTCAGGTTTGCCTTGTCAAGGCAGGCAGATATTGTCCAACACTGGGATATCATAATTATCCTCCCATGACACTGGCTCATTCAGAAATTCGCTGTAGCCATTGTTCTAAACGTCGACCCACTAACTATGTCACGCTAAAGGTGTCCCTCAGCGCAAAGCCTCGTGAAAACGGCCAATGGCTTAGCACAAGGTGTCTAACGAATTCGTGTGTATAGGCCAAGAACAAAAATATACGACACGAGCAAACAACCCAGCACGAACCAACATCTCCTTGCTAATGCAGCATTCTAAGTTCGCTTGCATCTGCCTGCTTCAGATTGGCGCTATTCGTGTGCTGGTGCTTTTTGCTTGACAATTTTCCTACATGAAGTTACCACTATATAAACCTATATTCGTTTATATGTCTTATGGTCCATCGCTTGGGTATTATGCGTTATTGCCTTGCGATACCTATGACATAAGTTATTGCCTTTTGGACTTGTTTCGCTTCGCTTAAGGTACTGGCGCTTTACAACGCATGGTTTATCACCGACCCTAGATGATATTGGTATTTCATTTTTACACAAGGAGAAGGGATGATAGGATACCAAAAAAATCTGCTCCGAGTTTCAGGAGTTGGAGACCAGTTGAACGGGTGACAGTGCGCGTGCAGGCGACTGAAGGCGGAATGACGCGGAAGGTCGGTGACAGGCCATGAGCAGGAAGAACTGCGGCGAATATCGAAAAAGCGGTGGAATGAGCCAAAGAGCCAAAGAGACAGGCACACAAATCGCAACGCGAGGTTGCAAAAATGCGCAAGGCTGGTGTCGACAGTGTTAACTGCGTATTTAGCATTGACATCAGAATGTCGCGCTTCCGCCTGATTCGGGTCGGAAGACTAACTGGGGAAAAGGAACAGCGGGAACCTGCACAGGCCATGACTACTGGAGAGATTTCATATGCATTGTACTGGAGAGACTGTATGTATATATGTATGTACATATGCATATATGTGTGTATATGTATGTATGCATATATGTATGTATATGTATGTATATGTATATGTATGTATATGTATATGTATGTATATGTATATGTATGTATATGTATATGTATGTATATGTATATGTATGTATATGTATATGTATGTATATGTATATGTATGTATATGTATATGTATGTATATGTATATGTATTAGGCTGGTCCGGTTTGCGTTTTTTTCTCGAAAATGCACTAGGTCGCCCCCCTAATTTATGCCTTTTTCGGCGCTGAGTGCGATGCGCTCATCAAAATTCCAAATTTCGAAAAACTTTTGACCGCGACGGCCGCTCAAAGGTTTCGGCGATTTCGCAAATTCGCCTTTTTCGGCTCATTATTCCGAAAGTTGTGACAGGAAATGGGAAAAGCGCATGGGCAAGCTGAACCAGGTCTATTTCTTAAGATATTCGCACAAACCAGTGGCTTTCACTCCATTTACATACCTGCAAAAACACTGTATCCGTACTAGTTCCAAATTTCACGGCCTACTTCAGCACGCCACCCATAGATGGCGCTGGTGGCGATCGCGTGTTTCATCGCTGGAGGGTGCCTCTCCAAAAGGTCGCCACTATTCATCAGGGTAGGTGTGAGGTGGGGCAGCTTCCTCCGCCGTTGCCCCTCTCCTAG
The DNA here is from genome assembly GCA_034440575.1 of Imbricaverruca yamaguchii. Taxonomy (NCBI): domain Eukaryota; kingdom Metazoa; phylum Arthropoda; class Thecostraca; family Neoverrucidae; genus Imbricaverruca; species Imbricaverruca yamaguchii. The sequence continues at coordinate 81,554 of JAOTOL010000565.1, read as the reverse complement.
ATCTGCATCTGATAGAACAATTCCAGTGTTTACACTACATATTTATAATTAATTAATCAACAAGCAATCATTACCACAGGTCTGACGTTCATTACTAATTACAAACACACAAGCCAATCGAACAAAACCCAACCACTACCGAAATGACGCCTTCTCATCAGACTCGCCACATTCATCAGTCTGAGGCCACCGACCCTGCCACAGACGCTCTAGCCCTGCTTCGTCCGGTCTTCGAGCTGGTCTACTGGCCCCTGAAGCGACGCCCGCCGGAAGGCCACCTTCTTTAGGCTGTGATCGTCTTGTCCCTCCGCGCCCACGACGGCCGCTGCGGCCTCGGTCGTTAGCTTGACGACGCGCTCGGTGGACTGGGTGTGGCAGGGCACACCTGTCCGAAGCGGCTCGTCCAGGAGCCGGCTAGCTCGTCATCAGTGAGAGAACGGACACATGGTGGCTCGATGTCGGCCTCCCGAGCATACTGGTTGATGTTCACCAGCTCCTTGTACTGGCGTGCAGTCACGTTGATCGTTAAGCCTTCCACCCGGAACTGGCGGACTGGTCCGGGCTGCCGGCGTTCTCAGGCCTCGCGCACCATCTGCACGGCCCTCGCCCTGAGCTCCGGGCGCTCGTCGCCCAGCATCGACAGCACCACGTTCTCTGGGTGGGCCATCAGGGCATTCCCACACAGGCGTTCCTGCACGGTTTCCAGGTCGGCGCCGCTCAAGTGCCGCTGCTGCCGTTGCAGATGATCAAACAGGTGGCGGGGCGCTTCCACCAGGTCCGGCCTGGGTTTAATGGCCATGAATGTGGGGACGTACACGGCCACGATGTACAGGGACAGGGTCGTTAGCTAGTCACTGGGGCTCTGCTGGGACATATGTACCCGCAGCAGCCGGCTCTGCGCCGTGTACCACCGTGCCAAGTTGAGCTGGCCGTGGATCCGGTGCGCCACTAGGCTCCCACCGCCGGACGCCGCACACTTTGCACACTGGTAGAGCAGCCGTAGATCCGAGCTCAGCGACTGCTCTACATCAGCCGGCAGGAGCGGTAGCTCGGCGGAGGTCAGGGGCTGGAACTCCACCAATGGCAGCTCATACATCGTGCCCGCCACCATCTGGCCGATTGGCCCGGTGCCGGCAGGTGCTGGCAGCTGCGGATACGGAGACGGGAAGAGGAGCGCCTTCAACGGCGGCGGCACGAGATGTCGAAGCTGCTGTACGGCTCGGGGGATGAGCCGCCGAGGGTCCAACAGCGACGGCGATGGGCGTGCGGGCCGCGCGAGAAGCCGCTGATGGCCTATTAGCGGCAACGGCGGCGACGTGGGAGAGGCGACCTGAGGTGGGTTAGGGAGCATCAGTTGGTTTGAAGCAGTCAGGAGAGGTAATGTCGCCCTTATTAAAGCAATATAGCGACAATATCATGCATGCCAATGCCAATGAAGTAATTGGTGACGCGGACATGAGGCGTGGGCAGCCGTTGGGATGTGGCGAGGCTCGTCGGACGGTCCGGCGACGGCGGTGGCGGCAGTGACGGTGGCAGCTCTGCTGGCTTGACGAGCCTGTCGCTCGGCCCGCTCATCTCTCCTGTGCCAGCGCCCCGTCGTCTGCTGGTCGACCCCACCAATGTGGCGTCTCCTGGGGCCACGCTGGAACTCTCTGTCATTGGCAAGCTCTGGCTGGCGGGCTGTGTTCGAAATGTCGAAGAGTTCACCGAAGTCGGAGACAGCAGCAGTTGTTAAACGGGCTGTAAGAGCAGAATGCTGTTTCTTCGACGTTTTTCGGACGCCCTCTTTTCTTTCCCACAGCTGCTTCACCTTTCCCAGAACACGTGGCCTCGGCCTTTTCGGTAGTGAAGCCCTGTCCCAGAGTAGCAATATCTCATCTGTCCCTTGCTGTATGCACTCTTTCATTGGTACGTACTTTTCATCTGTGGACCTCTCCTCCATCTTCTCGAATCTGACCATCATCAAGCGCTCGATGACATCGGCCATGGTGGGAAGCTGGCTTCCATGCAAGCGACGAGACGTTATCCCAAACTGAAGATGAGGTTCCTTAATTTTCTTTGTAAATGCTTGTCCTTCCATCGTTAGCAACGCGTTTCGGAAACGATTTAAACCGAAATGAAGACGTCCCGATACAGAAAGCGAGCTTTTCGACTGGCTAAGGTCACGATCATTGGAACAAACAATTATGCATCAGGTAAGTATTACAAATAGCATTGGATGATACAAATATTTAATGTTGAGCATAAATCGTAATTTGGTAGATAATTACTCGCGTAAAATTCAATACTTTTCCACAATTCGACGGGAAAAATAATGACAAATTAATATTTCTCCTCAGTTTAACTGATCGATAGCTACCGTAGCCATGCCATGAAATTTCGATTGGACCGAATGAACCTATAATGGTGATGGATGTGGTGAGCCGATTATTTGTTATATTATCACTTATAATGCATTGTGAGTGTGCTATTTAAAATTGTTTAATAGTTGCAGCACTCTCAAGAGATGGTTCCTTGAAATCAGCGTCACTCCATCACTGGCTTATCTAGCCGGGTGTTTGGGGGGGGGGGGGCAAACGGTAGTTTTTAGGGAGGCAAACAGCTGCAAATAGCTATATTGACCATTTTTGGGGGAGTTTCGTGGGGGGGGCAAATTGCTTTAGGGTCACTGGCCCCTTGTCCCCCTTAAATTCGCCCCTGCGCTCCATTGTCAATGTCCGTGAGATGGAACACATGGAATCGCCACCAACGCCATCTATATGTGGCGTTCTGAAGTAGGCCGTGAAATTTGGAATTAGAACGGATACAGTGTTTTTGCAGGTATGTAAACGGAGTGAAAGCCACTGGTTTGTGCGAATATCTTAAGAAATAGACCTGGTTCAGCTTGCCCATGCTGCTTTTCCCATTCCCTGTCACAACTTTCGGAATAACGAGCCGAAAAAGGCGAATTTGCGAAATCGCCGAAACCTTTGAGCGGCCGTCGCGGTCAAAAGTTTTTCGAAATTTGGAATTTTGATGAGCGCATCGCACTCAGCGCCGAAAAAGGCATAAATTATGGGGGCGACCTAGTGCACTTTCGAGAAAAAAAAACCAAAACCGGACCAGCCTAATATGTATATTTATGTATATGTATATGTATTTATGTATGTATATGGATATGTATATGGATATGTACGTGTGGATATGTATAAATGTATATGTATATGCATATATGCATATGTATATGCATATGTATACATGTATGTATATGTACGCGTATATGTATACGCATACGTATATGTATACGCGTACGTATATGTAACGTATATGTAGACGAATATGTATATGTATATATGTGTGTGTATGCACATGCGTATGTATATGTATATGTATATGTAGATGTTGATATATATGTGTATGTGTATGTGTATGTGCATGTGCATGTGTATGTGTATGTGTATGTGTATGTATATGTGTATGTGTATGTCTTGCAGCCAGCACCAAAATGTTATAAAAATCAACAAATTCCCAAGGTGGCGATAAGAAAACCAATGCAATCCACTTATCGCTGTCACCTTCGCGAAACTATCGTCCTAGGACTGAGAAATGATCGCCGCCAACTCGCTGGAATTTGGAGGCCAGCGGGAAGATTCTTCTGGTCGAGAAAGCATTGAGACGTTGGTTTGTTTTGACACTTAGGTATTTTTCCACATATTACTTATGAATGCTCTGGTATGGTCCAGTTTTAAGCGATAAAATTATTATTCCTGTTGCATTTTGAGTAAATGATACACCATGCAAAGAACAAACAAGACATCAAAATGAAATCATGTTTCTCACTTCCGATCCATACTAAAAGCCTAAAAAGCAATGGGAGGCCCTAACACAATGAAGGCTCCCTTTTGGGGAGCAGGAGGCCCCCTTTCGGGGAGCAGGAGGCCTCCTTTCTACCTTGCCCCCCGGAAGAATTTCGTAGCGACGCCACTGGTTAAAACGCCAACCACAGACCGGAAGTGGGATGGGTGGCGGGCTGATTCAGTAAACCGCGCCATGTCCCGAGTCGTGACGTCATTCGGCGCACGCCTGCAGAAGCCAGCTCACCAAACGACGCTCCGGGTCAGAGATCATCTGCCGAGCGACATAGACGCGTGCGGACCGAGCCGGCAAGATGCGCACCCCTCAAATACAGCACGTTATTGACAGGTGCAAATTAGTTGAGCTTAGCATTGCACGATCATACTGGGTGAATGTGACCTCACCATGATCGAAAACGGTGAGCCATCTGGAAGGTTCAATCGCATTTATCCTCCCCATAATTATTAAGTCAAAAGCATCCTTCTGGAAGGCTCGAGCGCGCCATGCCATCGAAATTGTCTGCGAAAGGTGCTCAGTGAAGAGGCTCGAGCAGATCTCCTCAGATCTTCGAATCTACATCCCCTCAAATTTTAGTCCGCCTGAACCAATTTTCTGGACACGCCAGCGAAGCCCAGGTACTTTGCGCCCCGTTTACTGCATGTCTAAATGCGGCCTCAAGAATTCATGAACAAAGCACCCATACCTGTGAATGATTTGTCGAGGCAGGGCTCAATGTGGACTCGAGTACTTCATAAGTTAGCAGTACGGGTACTTCAAACACGTGCCGCGACTCCCCGAATGGTGCGACGACGGAGGAAGCGCTACCTGCCCGCCAGACCGTGGCTGTCCGACAGTCTGCCCAACTGTTTAGAAAAGTATATAGGCCGCGAGCGCACGCCGCAAGGAGCTTTTTCCGCTCCGGTGGGCCGTGTGACAATGCCAGCCGAGGAACTGAGAGCCGCTGAGGCCGCGAGAATCTGGGCGTGACCAGTGCCCGTCCTGGAGACATTCGCTTGAGAAGACGCCTCGAAGAGGGCTCTTCCCACGGGGTCAGATACGTGAAATGGCATGGCATCGACCGGTCAGAGGTGACACGGCAGGGTACTTCGACTGGTACTTCGTAAGAGAGAGAGAGAAAGAGAGAGAGAGAGAGAGAGAGAGAGAGAGAGAGAGAGAGAGAGAGAGAGAGAGAGAGAGAGAGAGAGAGACGAGAAAGATAGAGGAGTGAGACGGGAGGAGAGTAGCGAAGGTGAGGGAGAGGAAATAGGAAAGAGGCGAGAGGCGAGAGGCGAGAGAAGAGAAAGGAGAGAGTGCGAATTGTGGGTGATCACCGATGGCGTGCCTGATGAGCGAACAGGTGAACTGGACTGAATTTGTTCAGACCACACAAATGTTGAAATATAAAGAAACCAATGAGACAACTTTAGACATTGAGATGTCAAATCTCATTTGTCTCAATGAGACAAATGAGGACCAAATAATCGTCCTTAACATGCGCACGTGCGGCCGACCGCGCAAACTTCGCGGGTCCTGGGGTGTCTGCGCCCCCTTAAGATCTCCAGAACTATGCTAGGTAGCGACAAACGGGAAACGGTGTTGTATAGCTGTTGACTAGCTCTCTCGAAAGGATTTTAGTCATTTTTTCTCGCTCAGATTAATATTTAGGTCACTGGGTCATCCTAGGTCAAATTCCGCCAGATCGGGTGGGACTCTCAGATATTGACACATATCTCAGGACCTGTAACAGATAGAAACAAAGGACGAATGCTATTTGACAGGACTTGAAATGTGCTATCGACAATATGCGATGTGATTTCAGTCAGATTAACAGATAGGTCGCCAGAGGTCACCGAACTTGGGTAAAACGTATGGAAATTTTCCGGTACAAACTGTTTTACAGCATGGCGATGGGAAGCTGATTTTGCTTTATATGACGAAAGATACTTCCAATGACATTTTATAGTTAGGTAAATATTTGACCTTGACCTCAGTTGACCCGTGGTCAAGACTGCTTTCTGACTTAAGTAGGTCACGTCGCATATCATTCAAAACGTCTCAACGAGAGCATTTCGCTGGTGTTATAATTTTGCGTTACACTTGGCTTTATATCACATTGATGTCCGTTATATAATTTACTGCGGGATAATACACGGCTACGTTAGTTCAAATTGTCCCACAAATGCTTGTGATATATGCGCCGCGTCCAGTACTGCCACATTTCCGAATATTCCGAGACGATTTGCAAGAGACATGCTAGAAAGGCACGATATTCAAGACCGAGTCTTTATCGTAGTGGATAGGTACGGGAATGACGCATTCCATTACAACCAGGGATATATCTGTATCCAATGCTCATATAGAACAACACTCGAGGCTTCGCTGATAACTCGTCACTCTGTGTGTTATTGAACTGCAGATTACACGCTCAGAACCCCTTTGTTCACACCGCAAACAAAGGCGTAAAGCTATCGCGTGGCGCTGATTATCGTGTGGCGCCCGCCAACGAAGTACGCGCGCTCCCCACGCTGGCAACGCGCTGGAAACCTGTCCGATCTCTTCACATCGGACCCAACTAGCTCTGTAGCAAAAGTTGCCCATATGTATTTCATTTATTATGTAGTCAGTCATTGCAGTCCCGCCTAACAATTTCAATGCAAGACAAAATCAAGTAGCTGTGTAAAAGTGTTGGACAATGTACCACATTTTACTTGACCTGACATGACCAGGTCAAATATTAGGTTATTAGGTTTGTTACCTTAGATCGAGGGTACTAAGTGACCTAGGATTATTCGACACCAATATTTGGCGCATTAAGGGGACAAATCGATTGGCGTTGGTTTGATCGCTCCAGTCCAATATTGTGAGAAATAATTTGCAGTTATGTGCGATGACCTAAGATGACATTGCTGTGGTCATATAATAAACGATTGACTGCATGTTCATATATTCATATATTCATGCATATTCATAAACGACCTCAAAGTGCATGAGGCATAGGACAGTGGAGGCCAACTACGTACCCAAACAGGAATATTTTTATTCAGAACCTATGACCTTGGGTCAAGGTCATGAGGTAGCCTATGGAGGTCATGTAATGCACCAATCAACACGTCTTGGCGATACAAGCACAATGACGGTAATTTTAGCTTTCTAGCTCAATGTAGTGCGATATAATGCGCAGAAATGTGCCAGTGACCTTAGGTGACCACAGATGACCTTGTTGAGGGCACTGAGCAAAAATTTGAGCGGAAACATTGAGAATAACTTCTAACTACACGCCATAACCGTTGCGAGGTATTCCGAGAGCAAATATGCAGCACGGAAACATTTGTATATTTTACCATCTGCATAGAATGAGGGAAGCCATGCCCGCGACCTGACTTCAGGTCAATGCTACGAAAAACGAGATACATGATACCCCCTGATGGGATCACGGCGCATTATAAGTTTGGAATAAATCGCCCGGTTATTGTGGAAGTGGTTGGTTATTGGTCTTACGACACATCGACTGTTGAGTCATGTAGCGTCGCCAATCTCTCACGCCGATTGGTCGCGGCGAAGAGTAGCGACAGATGAGCCTCGAACCCACAACATTTCGATTGCGAGACGAGCAACTTACCCATAGACCACTCGTCCCCTATTGTGGAAGTGATGCCACCTAGAACTCCGAGGGATGTTGGGTCACTTCGCTTAACCTGGTGACCTGTCTTGAGATGACCCATGGTCAAAAAATGAGGATATGCGGAAAAGACTAACGAGCAGCCTTGCGAGGCTTAACCTTTCTAAAAAGATTAGTATGGTGACAAATTGGGATTAACCGCAGAGGGGCAGACATCTCCCCCCGGACGTGTGCGTGTCAACGTAACCTACCCTAGCCTGGCATGACCTCATCAAAGCAGACCTGATTTAATCTAATCTAACCATGTCCTTTCCTGACTTCATTCACATACTCTAAATCTAAATATACGATTTTGAACTAGATGCACACCAACCCCGTTACCATATTGGTGTGTTCAAAATCGATCCAGGCTGGCTATTTCGTTCCCGATCGGATTTGAGCCGAGTTCACTAAAAATCGGCAAATCTACATTATCCTAACCTAACCTAACCTAGTCTAGCCTAGCTCAGTCAAACCTAGCCTAACCTAGCCTAACACAACACAACACAACACAACACAACACAACACAACACAACACAACACAACACAACACAACACAACACAACACAACACAACACAACACAGCACAGCACAGCACAGCACAACACAACACAACACAACACAGGGCAGCACAGCACAGCGCAGCACAGCGCAGCACAGCACAGCACAGCACAGCTCAGCTCAGCTCAGCTCACAGCTCAGCTCAGCACAGCACAGCACAGCACAGCACAGCACAGCACAGCTCAGCTCAGCACAGCACAGCTCAGCTCAGCACAGCACAGCACAGCACAGCACAGCACAGCACATCACATCACATCACATCACATCACAGCACAGCACAGCACAGCACAGCACAGCACAGCACAGCACAGCACAGCACAGCACAGCACAGCACAGCACAGCACAGCACAGCACAGCACAGCACAGCACAGCACAGCACAGCACAGCACAGCACAGCACAGCACAGCACAGCACAGCACAGCACAGCACAGCACAGCACAGCACAGCACAGCACAGCACAGCACAGCACAGCCTAACCTAACCTAACCTAACCTAACCTAACCTAACCTAACCTAACCTAACCTAACCTAACCTAACCTAACCTAACCTAACCTAACCTAACCTAACCCAACCGAACCTAACATGGCCTGACCTGACCTAAGTAAACTTCATTTGATCAGACCTCTGTTTTTGCCTAACTTCACTTCTATACTTCCTATAGCACAGCTGCAATTCCCGGTATGCAGCGTAAGTTACATTCATCTAGCACATTCTTCTCACGGTAGGCTGGCTGGCGTGGCAGCAAAAGCGACTGATGGTAAAAGTATGCATAGCTTACTTGTAGATCGTGTAGGATCCCCCAAGCTGATTTGAATCGAAATTAACTGATCTGCACTAACCGAATATAACCCAACCCAGCTCAGCCAAACCCAATACAACCCAACCTAACCCAATACCACCAAACCTACCTTACCCTGACAGGATCAGACCTGAAATGACCTGACCTAAACAGACCTACTTTGGTCTGATTTGCCCTGCCATTTCCAATTTCATTTACATATTGCTTGGAACCCTTGCTTCCATGCCTCCTCTAGCACAGCTGCAATTACCACCATGCAGCGTAAGTTACATTCACATAGCAACTCATTCTTACGGTAGCTTGGCAGGCATGCAAGAGTGACTGATCGTAAAAGTATGCATAACTTTCATATAAACCGTGTAGGATACTCCCCTTGCCCGAGATGATCTAAACCGAGGTACCACCAAATTAACTAATCTACATTAACCTAGCCTGACTTAACCAAACCCAACACATCACAACAAAACCGAACCGAACCGAATATCACCAATTATAATTTAACCTAGCAGGACCTCGCCTGACCTGACCTAAGCAGACCTGATCTGATGTGAACTGTCCGATCCTTTTCCAACTTTATTTCTATATCATTTTTTACACATTTGTATTTCCTAGCAGACACCCTAGGATGTATTCACCTATATTAAATCACTCTCTCGGTAGCTTAGCTGGTGTGGTAGCACGTGCGACTTGCATTATTTTCGTCCGATGAAGTTAGCTCCAGCAAATCCAACGCAACGCAAAGCAAATTCATCCATGCAATGAGCTGGTTGGGGAGGCCGAAAATAATGTTTGGTAATGCTTCAAAGCAGCCTTGATTGCAGGGAAAGTTGTTTCGATGGAAAAATATAAAGGTATCGGGGAAATCACAACAGTTGGAGGTATGTACGCTTACCACTTGTAATCCAAAATGTGCCCTCACCGAGAAGCTGGTGGAGTGGGAAGAAGAGCCTGCTTTACAGATCACGACACTTGTCACTCACGTCGCGATGGCTGACCCTTGGCACACGGCAGGTGCCCATAGTCAATGGGGAAAATGTAGTCGGTACATGGAACCGGGGTAATGCAGGCAACGGCGCACCGTCACTTCTATCCGTTTTCCAGCACCAGACCCGATCGTGAAAACCGATGAAAACGGACATTTTACGCTACCTTCCATACCCTGATTGTTGTGTTCGTATGTAAATATGGCCAATAGCAGAGCTTATGTTATGATTAAAACACTTCGTCAATATTGGCAGACGGCCTGATACATGAAACATGTACTACAAATTATGTGCGTAAGATGGCTCTGTATATATACTCCGTCTAGGAAGAATGGTAATGCCATACACATATCAGAACGATTTGTGGCTCTATTTTGCTAAATATGGGCATTTGATTACTTTTTATAATCGTCCTTAACCCAATCTACCATAGCCTAGCATGACCTTACCAAAGCAGACTCGATTTGATCTGACCTATTCCAGCCCATTCCCAACTTCATTTCCATACACGCAATAACACAGCCGTACTGCCCTGCATACACCATACGATACATTCACATACATAGAATCCTTCCCACTGTAGATTGCGTGCCGTGGTAGCACGTGCGACCTGTATACTTTCCAAAGATGAAGTTGGCCCCGGCAAACCCACCGATTCATCGATGCACTGAGCCGGCTGAGAAAGCCGAAAATGATGTTTGGTAATGCTTCAGGGCAGCCTTGATTGCAGGAAAAGGAATTCCTATGGGCAAATTCTAAAGGTATCGTGTGGATCACAATCGGTTGGGATATGCGTGCATAACACTTTTCATCCAAAATGCGGCCTGGCCGAGAAGTTGATCGGGTGGGAAGCAGAGCCTGTTTTACAGATCACGACACTTGTCACTCTCGTCGCGATGGCTGACCCTGGCACACGGCAGGTGCCCATAGTCAATGGGGAAAATGTAGCCGGTACATGGACCGGGGTAATGCAGGCAACGGCGCACCGTCACTTCTATCCGTTTTTCAGCACTAGACCCAATCATGAAAAACGATGAAAACGGACGCCTTTCCTTTACATCCCTACTCAGGGCGCTAGTGGCACGTGCGACAAAAATGCTCGCACTGCCACGTTTGGAGATTGTCTCGGTTACACCGTGGTGTCGATCCAAAGCAGACCCGAGTTTGGTTTGGTTTGCGAGTTATGCCCGATGAAACCGAGCCGATTCGGCGTACGAAAAGTGATCATATTACGATTTTAAAAAATCCCCGTTTTACATGCTACGCTAATTGACGACAGAGGATTTCGGTGTCGCTCGCGTGCCGCACATTGCCTCAATCGCACAGAAAGTGTTCCCAACGGGTAGCCAACACTGTGGGCTTTCGCGTGGTGCGACACATCCCTATTTCCCTACGATCTGACTCGAGCTGTGCGCCATCATGCAGCGGTCATGATTGTCGTCTGAAAGAGCCCCAGACCCCCACGTTAAAAAGGAGTGGAGGTGTCGCTCGAATCGGAGCGCTTGGCACGCGCTACGCTTCGTGCACCCATACAATTTGTACATTGTCGGATAGCCCATGTGACGGGCTATCCTTCCACCAAATTTGATGCCTCTAGTACGCGTCGCTCTATGCTCAGAGGTGCCCAACTCAAAACAGATGCACGCGCCTGACAGTCGCACGGTACGGCGCACGCGCCTGACAGTCGCACGGTACGGCGCACGCGCCTGACAGTCGCACGGTACGGCGCACGCGCCTGACAGTCGCACGGTACGGCGCACGCGCCTGACAGTCGCACGGTACGGCGCACGCGCCTGACAGTCGCACGGTACGGCGCACGCGCCTGACAGTCGCACGGTACGGCGCACGCGCCTGACAGTCGCACGGTACGGCGCACCCGCCTGACAGTCGCACGGTACGGCGCACCCGCCTGACAGTCGCACGGTACGGCGCACGCGCCTGACAGTCGCACGGTACGGCGCACGCGCCTGACAGTCGCACGGTACGGCGCACGCGCCTGACAGTCGCACGGTACGGCGCACGCGCCTGACAGTCGCACGGTACGGCGCACGCGCCTGACAGTCGCACGGTACGGCGCACGCGCCTGACAGTCGCACGGTACGGCGCACGCGCCTGACAGTCGCACGGTACGGCGCACGCGCCTGACAGTCGCACGGTACGGCGCACCCGCCTGACAGTCGCACGGTACGGCGCACGCGCCTGACAGTCGCACGGTACGGCGCACGCGCCTGACAGTCGCACGGTACGGCGCACGCGGCCGCCGACCACACAAGCACGCAGTTCCTTATGGGACGCGTTTGCACAAAGTTTCATTTTCGTGCAACCTGTGGTATATGCTATGGCCCTGACTAACTGATTTCGACATGACCCCAGTTGAAGGCACGTCGCACGTGGCCACGTGACCCGGCAATCCGAAATCTTTCTCACCGCCATAATCTTTTCCCAGTTCCGGCTGGCGGTGCTGAAATCCCAGCGACCATGTCAGGTGCGTGTGACGTAATGCCAAGAGCACTGTTTTGTCGCCACAGCAGTTTGCCCGCGAGCCAGCAGGAGACTGGCTCGCGTGTTGGCGAACAGTGGTTCGCCAACACACTGCAGCAATTCGCACGAGCGCGCCAGCGATAGTTGACAGTTGATCAGCACGTTCTGCGGCGTTTGCATTCCTCCATCTGGCACGCAGAGCGGCGTTGGTTGTGACCTCTCCTACTGTATCCCGACAGCCGCCGGGTAGACATGGCAGAGCTGCTGCCACCGGGGCTGTCCGGATGCAGAGCTGCTGCCACCGGGCCTGTCCGGGGGCAGAGCTGCTGCCACCGGTGCTGTTAGGAGGCAGAGCTGCTGCCACCGGGCCTGTCCGGAGGCAGAGCTGCTGCCACCGGGGCTGTCAGGAGGCAGAGCTGCTGCCACCGGGGCTGTTAGGAGGCAGAGCTTCCGCCACCGGGGCTGTCCGGATGCAGAGCTGCTGCCACCGGGGCTGTCCGGAGGCAGAGCTGCTGCCACCGGGGCTGTTAGGAGGCAGAGCTGCTGCCACCGGGGCTGTTAGGAGGCAGAGCTGCTGCCACCGGGGCTGTCCGGATGCAGAGCTGCTGCCACCGGGGCTGTCCGGAGGCAGAGCTGCTGCCACCGGGGCTGTCCGGAGGCAGAGCTGCTGCCACCGGGGCTGTAAGGACTGCCGCCACCGGGATTGTCAGGACTACCGCCACCGGGATTGTCAGGACTGCCGCCACCGGGATTGTCAGGACTACCGCCACCTATCCTATCATTAGAGGTGCGCTATAAAATCCAAACACGTGTGAGCAAAGAGTTTACATCTGCAATCGATTGATTATAAAAAAAATATGTACAAATGAAACCAGAAATAACGATTTTTCCTGGAACCCATCAGTAGCGGTCAATTTTTGTTTTCCCAGCCAATCACAATGGAGTATTTTGTCAATATTTGTAGATTGACCCCTAAATGAGATAGAGCCGCGAACCAAAAAACGATCGTATTGCTCGTTATAAGAGAAAACGAATGGCACCCGATTTTGAAGTTTTCGGTCAACAAGTGACCTTCAAGATCAGGCCAATGGCCTGAAATTGGCGAACATCGCGAAACCTTTTGTTTGGGAGTGCCACATAACAAACCATTTTACAGTTCGAGACATCGGAAAATAAGAATAGGACTCATTGAAACCCTGTGGATCTGATGATGCCCTTCGTCGTCACTCCCTGTCAATTACACAGGTCAGGTCAAGCCAAAACTCGTGGCCGGCCGTAACGGCATAGCATATAGAGCCACCTGACCATCATGAAATGAACCTGAATTAGTCGGAATGGTGCATGAAATATTAAATGTGCTTCAATAATATTGAATAATATTGAAATAAATGAAATTGAAACACATTTAATATTTCATGCACCATTCCGACTAATTCAAGTTCATTTCATGATGGCCAGGGGGCTCTATATGCTATGCCGTTACAGACAGTCACGAGTTTTGACTTGACTTGACCTGTGTAATTGACAGAGAGTGACGCGAAGGGATCAGATTCACAGGGCTTCAATGAGTCCTGTTCTTATTTTCCGGTGTCTCTAACTTTGCAACTTTTTGCTGTGGCCCTCCCAAACAAAAAGTTTCGCGATGTTCGCCAATTTCAGGTCATTGGCCTGACCTGGAAGGTCACTGGTTGACCGAAAACTGCACAACCTGGTACCATTCGTTTTCTCTTATAACGAGCAATACGATCGTTTTTGTTTCGTGGCTCAAGCTCATCTAGGGGGCCAATCTAGAAATATTGGCAAAATATTCCATTGTGATTGGGTGGAAAAACAAAAATTGAGCGCTACTGATGGGTTCCAAGAAAAATAATATATATTTTTTGTTTGATTTGTACATATTTTGTTCTAATCAACCGATTGCAAGTGTAAACTCTTTGCTCACACGTGTTTTAATTTGATAGCGTACCTCTACTATCATCATGTCAGCTCTGGCGGCCAGCAGCTGGGAGGCTGCCCAGCCCCGCTCTACAACAACACGTGACAATGGTTTCTTATGGTTGGAGAGCGAGGACATGTCTTCAGGGGAGTCGGCACAAAGACATCCAGCTGTTCAAAGCCAACACACTTAACACACAGATTGTTTCGCGTGGCTTGCGCTCCACGTAGAAGTGCCACTTTGTGTAAGCTAGAGGGGACTGGCCCATCAATAATTGATGTGCACCCCTTCAATCAGACCAGAGATTAGCCTTAGAGCCTATGAGCGCATGATACCTATATATACTGACACCTATATGCAATTCCATAAACAAATGGTAGAGGAAGAATTTGTGAGGAAACAAGCACAGCCCATACATTTTCTTTGTGATTTATGATAAGGTCATCTTCTATATAAATACCCGGGAAGGTCGTATACCAGCGGGACGAGAGACATCTTACCCATATCGACAATTTGTCAAGTTACGGCCGTTGGAGGTAAAGAAATCGTTGAGACGTTGTCTCACGTTCGACTTCGTCCTGGCAAGGGAGTAACAGTGGGAGGGAGTGGCAATCACTTCCGAAGTCCATTCATTACATGGGACGCCCGCACGAGTGCTAGCTGGATGTGTCCCAGAGTCGGGCGCGGTCAGGGACTGCCGGGACACCCTTTAACAACGAGAGCGCTCCGAATAAGTGCATGCTACAGACTGCAGCGGATATTAGGAATAAGCTTCATTTGGACGTGGAAGTATTGACCGATGTATTCGCATGGAAGGTACCAATTGTATGCGGGGACAAGTAGCCTGGGGGTAAGTCGCCCGTCTCACAATCGAAAGGTTGTGGGTTCGAATCTCACTTGTCGCTACTCTTCGCCCGCGATCAATCGGCGTGAGAGATTGGCGACGTTACATGACTCAACGGTCGATGCGTCGTAAAACCAATAACCAACCGACCAACTAAATGTATGCTCTATATACGCCGGTAACCAGTGCCACAATTTGGGAAGAGAAAAGAAAACGCCTTTGCATCTCTTAGTTAGTTGTTTGGGTTTAATGGCGCTTCGACCAAAAGTATTTGCGTCTCTAGCACTGTGTGAGCATTTGGAGAGCGCACTCACCGCCACCGGGGAGTTCCAGTAGAGTGCCCTCGAGACTGGACTGTCCGGCGAGTACTCCATGTCCAGCACGCTGCTGTAGTAGCCCGCCATCGCCGGACACTGTCCAGCACAGAACCGCCGACCACAGGGGCGCACATGTCACCTCACCACCTGCACGGTCGGCACCCATGTCGGGCCGGCGCATGACATTGCGTCGCGGCGGGTCAGTGCGCACTGCTCTGTCCTCTCCCAGTGACTGACACACCGCACTCGCACCCTGAGGTCATAGTCCACGCGGCTGCCACTCGGACCGTCACTATCTGCACGCCAGCCCACTTCCTGGCGTCGCGCCACATGCCCGCAGACACCCACCGTCAGCTGACTTTGTCCGCACGTGCGGCTGGTCATGCGTGGTCGCGCACAGCCACGGCGTCGCACTGACCTCTGGTGCACCTCGCTGACCCCTGGCGGCCTAGAGCGACGGACGCCACCGTCCGTGTCCGTGTTTACGCTGGAGACGCGTTTTGCCGAGTGAACGGCGAACTGGTGACACCCCATCCCCACCCTGCCCGCCTCCTCGCGCCAGGTGACTCGTCCCAAGACCGAGATCGAATTTACTAGCCTCCCGCCTAACGAGAATTGGTGTGGGTCACGCGTCACGTGCTTCTCGCCACCGGTGGTGGCGCTCCAGGCTGAGACCAAAACTGGTGGATCAATCATCGCCCTGTTGGAGGGAGATTCGGCCCGCTCAACGTTTAACCGTCTCTCCGGTCAGATCCTCGCACCCCGTCTCGAGGGGGGGGGGATAGGACCCTCATAATCTTCAAACTAAGCGTCACACGGAAACGAAAGAGGTGTCATCGGAAAGCGCTCGACAAGTAGGGCCCGACACCACCCCCAAATTGTTCTTATCCAAAGGTGACGTCACTAGGGGGCCAAGGTTTTCACGACTTACATCATGTTTTTGGCTCTGGGGAGTTCATTTTGGGGGAGATTTGAAGAAAAATAGGAATAAACAGGGACAGCAAAATCGACCAGGACCATACAATTTGCGGCCACCCAATCTTATTAATTCAAAATTTTGGTTTCAAGCTTTCTTTCATTTTCCTTTTCCAATGGGTGGCGCGGACCGAAAACGTTGTTCGAAGTCAACTTTCTCCAACACCAAATGCTTACTTTGGCCACAATCTTCGATTTGAACTCTAACGGGCAAATATGCAAAACTAATAAGTAATCAAAAACGAAAAAGTAAAATTCCTCTAGTGCGTTTTGTTGCATCTGTAAAGATAAGCAAATACTGGAAGTGTCATTAAAATATCTGTATCTGTTAAAGCGTAACGACTGGTTGAATGTTTTTTTTGGGGGGGAAGGGACTGAACTTGACCTAGACTAATTCGTTGGCCCTGAATGACCTGATTTCAAGATTTTGACACAACGCACCAAATTGATGTGGGAAAGGGTACGCCAAATTTCGGCGCGCTGCCGCGCACCGTTCTTTCACTACCCGAGACAACTTTAGGGGGCGGCTCAAACCCCCCCCCGAGACTGCGCCGGTTAACACAATAGCACTAATTCCACTTGGCTTAGGGCACATATATATATATATATATATATATATATATATATACAAAATTAACTTATAGCGAATGCGCAAGCTTGAAACTAGTACCAAACTCGGGTAATTTGAAATCGCGAAGATATAATATGGTTCTGGAGGTCACGCTCAGACAAACTTTGTGGTTTTCTGATACGCTTGCAGCATTCAGTTCGTTGCAGCATTGGTTTCAAGAGCCCAGCAGAACCTCCTGTAGGAGCAAGGCATATTGCGTTGTGCCACATTAACACCATGGTGATAATTCAACACAGCGCGAAGTAGTACGAGAGGGTGGGTATGGCCGCATCTCCTGCCGACTGGGTGGGTGTGTGCCGGCGTGGTGACACTGACCGGCTGTGGATATGTACCACCCAGGCCGCGGACCGATCTGTTTTTGATCAGGTCGACCGGGGTCAGGTCGGTCGCCAGCATCGGCCGGAAATCGACCGGCAGCCACGGAGGGCGGTGGGTGGTCCGCTTCCGAGTGGGGCGGCCGGCGGCTATCAGGAAGCCGCATAGGTTGGCAGCTGGAGGCACGTGTTTAGACACTATTTATCGGCTGCCAGATGTTGCATGACGGCGTATTCCCATAGTGAAAGTACCCCCATAGGTACGCATTTGACCCGGGGTGACTGACGATCGTGGCAACTGTGGGCCACTGCTGCCCAGCGTAGATCACTGTGAGTGATATGCCACCATCACGAGCGAGTTACACATAGCACATTGTCG
Source organism: Imbricaverruca yamaguchii (assembly GCA_034440575.1). NCBI lineage: Eukaryota > Metazoa > Arthropoda > Thecostraca > Neoverrucidae > Imbricaverruca > Imbricaverruca yamaguchii. Next base: position 63,842 of record JAOTOL010000565.1, on the reverse strand, counting down.
AGTGATGGCCACCTCAAAAGCCGGCTCGCGAAAAGATGGCGTGGCATAGCGAATAAATTGGTAGCATTCCAATTCCAAACCATGAAATTAAAGTGTCTGCTTTAATTTCATGATTTGGAATTAAAGCAGACACGCCTCCTCGTGTGCGAGCAACCTCGTGTGCCTGCTCGCTCACGAGGACCACCGTGGCATCTATTACATGTGCTCCATTAGCCCGCGCCGTCTCTCCGGTCAGATCCTCACACCCCGTCTTGGGGGGGGGGGGAGATATTAACCCTCCTCTAAAATCCAAACTAAGCGTCGCACGAGAACGAAAGAGGAGTCATTGGAAAGCGCTCGACGAGTAGGGTGCGGATCCACGCCAAAAACAATTTCTCCAAAAAAATGACGTCACCAGGGTGGATAGATTTTCACGACTTTTCACGACTTAAATTATGTTTTTGGCTTTGGGGAGTTCATTTTGGGGTATATGAAAAACAAAGCAAAATTTATTTGGAATGAGAAAAGGACAGCGAAATCGACTAGGGCCATAATTTTCTATTTGCCCTGTAAAATACTGTTTTTTAAACTTCAAAATTTTGAGTTTTCAAGTTTTCTTTAATTTTCCTTTTCCACCGGGTAGAGCAGACGGAGAAACGCTGTTGGAAGTCAACTTCCCTAAAAAATGCTTACTTTAGCCAGAATCTTCTATTTGAACTGCAATTGGTAAATATGCAAAATATATATGTAGTCAAAAACGAAAAAAATGAAAAATTCCACTCGTACGTTTTGTTGGATCCATAAAGATAAGCAAACGCTGAAAGTTTCATTAAAATATCTTTATCCTTTAAAGCGTGACGACTGGTTGAACTTTTTTGGAGGTGACCTTACGTGACCTTGACTAACTCGTTGAGCCTAGATGACCTGACTTCAAAACTTTGAAACAGCATGCCAAAGTGATGTGGGGAAAAGGTATGCTAAATTAGGGCGCGCTACTGCGCGCCGTTCGACCAATATCCGCGAAAAACCTGAGGGGGGAGGCGGTTGAAGACCCCCCGAGACGGGACGGGTTAAAGTATCTATCGATAACGAGCAGCATACAAACCGGTGGTCAACAATGACCGCGGGTGAATATTGCTTAGTTGTGGCGCGGCCGTGTGCTTAATGAAAGAAAAACCTCACACAGCCACTTGTCTTGTTCCTTTAGATGAAGAAAAACGCAACTTAGGATCTTACGATTAGATACATTTCTGACATAGTACACCTATCTTCTATGTTCAGTCCATGACACAATCAAAGTATTACACCACAACGAGTGTAACAACCTTTACTCAATGAAAAGCACTTTTGTGTAAACGGCAATATAGCAATGAGTGGCGCTGCCGCCGACTCCAGGTAAGTGCGTGCAGAAGATCCGGGTGCAAACGTGACGTACCTCACTCGCAGGAACTATGTCAAATTATATCTGCCATGACACTTTGACATTATCTACACCTTTCCCACCCATATCACCCCTCCCCTCTGCTATAGAGTCAACCTCAATGTCCTCTCCGAGACAAAAATGTTTGTCACACGCCTCATTCATGGCATTCATCGCGTTAACCCAAGCACAGAACGTCACCTGCCCTCACGCAGTAGTATGATCCACTTCTTTCCGTCTCCAATAAATTCAAACGTACAGGCCCTCCAAGTCCCCAGGCGTATAGGTACTTGTGCTCACTATGGCCATAGCTGACCACCGCGGGCCGGTGCCAGCCTATCAATCAGGCTAGCTCGTGAAGCGTGCAGCAATCTGAAATAAAGTTTATTGCTAGAAATGCGGTAAAGTGTGATAAACATGGTCCATATTGATGCTTCTTGAGTCTAGATCAAACGTCTTGCTCCAGTGTTGAGTTACATGAAAACCTGGAACTGTGTCGTGAACCAACCAATAAACAAATGCAGTCTGGTCTTCCTCCACGCCCTCAAAATAAGCAAGATATTCTGTGTCCAAATAGTGTATATGGCAAATATCGCTCATAAACACATTCAATAATTTATGTGGCAACTGTGCAACAAGTCAAACTTGCGAGAAAACAACATAGCTTGTCGTGTATGCGGAAGGACTCCTTCCTGGTTATTCCCGTGACACTGCCGATGCAGACACACGGAACTCTGACATCCCCACTTGCCGCTATGTAATGATTCCATATCGGGTATCGTCACGGAATCTGTGGCATTTTCCAGAATCTGTAAGGACATGCTGAACAAAAACGTCTGAATAAATTAATGAAAATACTAGTGAATATATATATATATATATATATATATATATATATATATATATATATATATATATATATATATATATATACACCTCCACTGTTCGTACTCAATTGCGAAGCTGCAAATACGGAGATCTTGCGCAAGTATCTCTGCCCGCGATGGAGTGCGCTGTAGCAGCGTGCCAATCTTCCCTTCTCTTGCTCACCAACTTTCCAGCAGCGTGCTAATCTTTCCTTCTCTTGCTGTCCACCTTTACAGAAGCGTGCTACCGGACACTTCCTTTCTTTTTGCGATCCGGCCAGCCTTTCAACACCACAGCAACAGGCACTTACCTTCCTTTCCTGCTCCCGGACCGACTTCAGATGGTTCTCGATGGCGTCCCAGTCTATTTTAGGCAGCGACGTCTCCAGATTGTAGACATCATATCCGTCTGTTGGACAGAAGCTTTGTGAGGACATTCGAACATCCAATGATATCGGAATGTGCAACGGTATAGCAATTAGGGGGATCTGCAAGCTGTCGTAATGCAGGTGAGAGCGACTGCCTCTCGAGAGTCAAGGGCCCATGCAGTTGTGGAATCTTGGTGCCAGAAGGGTCTGCGTTGTGGCTCCAATTTAGAACTACAACTAGAATATAGAACCTCAAGCTATGATTGGAACATCGCCATCCGGCAGATGTCACTGAATATCGCGAATTATCATTCATGGGTGCCATTTTTGTGTCAGGTGGTGCAAGAATGAGATCAAGGGGCAAGGTTCGACGCAATCACGTCTGACATTGCGACTGTCTGACATTGTGACTGTCTGACATTGTGATTTTTTGATACTGTGACTGTCTGGCATTGTGACTGCCAAGCATTATGAATGTCTGACATTGTGACTGTCTAATATTATGAATGTCTGGCATTGTGACTGTCTGGCATCATGAATGTCTGACATTGTGACTGCCTATCATCATGAATGTCTGACATTGTGACTGTCAGACGTTGTGACTGTCTGACATTGTGACTGTCAGACGTTGTGAATGATACGTCAGGAGCTTCATGCGTTTGCATTTACTTTCTTCTTATTTCTGTCCTCTAACACCTACCATTCGCATATGCTTAGGATTGGCAAGCAGGCTTAAAGGCTTGCCATGTGCAGGTGCAGCGGAGCGACGGGTGACGGAGCACTGGGATGCAGCACTCGCACTAAGGTGGCAAAGAATAAATCGGACCTGGGCGTCCATGTAACGTCAAGACGTGACATAAAGTCTGTCAAGATGTGCCTTCAAGTGTGCTCTGCATCCTTTATGAACTTGCGCATTGGAAAAAAGATCTGCCCATACCGCGTCGTGAGCGGAACAAGAGCGTCGCTCCGGATTCCAATAGGAGGGGACGAGTGTCGCTCAGGTTCATTCTGTTCACGTGATATCAATCTCACAAGTTTTGGGACATGTTCCATTCCCGTTTGCACCGCACCGTTTGCACCGTTCCATTCCCGGAGCGAATTCCACGACATTTTAACATTTCTGAAACTTGGAAGAATAGTAACAAAAATAAGCACTTTTAGAATAGGTGGCAGTCGTGGGAACTCCCAACGTAGATCGATAACAGCTTATATTAAAATCGCCACTGCGGAGTTGGGTTACACGGGCCAAAATCGGTTATTCTGACGAACATTGATGATGCTCACCCGGATTGAACCAATTGCACTAGACCAGGAGATTAGGATTACTTCACTGTATATTTAATACGTTTGTCATCACACCATTGATCTTCAGCTTATAGTCGGTCTCGCAGACTCGACACTAGAATCACATTCAGATGTCGGCTCGATTGAACCCATCGACTCTGATTTTGAAAGTCGATAGGTGGCACCCGGAAAGCTAATTAACGGTCTAAAGCCATCTGACTGGCAAACCTGTTGTATTGCAGAGCTGACATTTGAGCAATGATACCCCGGACGTGTTTTGGAGCATTATTAACCATATTGTGATTTCGAACAAAACCAACTGTGCAGGCCCTTAAGCATGGATAACTCACTATAGCCATCTGGAGAGTTGGCGGGCTCTTCCTTGATGGGGCCGACCGGGCAGGATTTCCGGTGCTGCAACTTCTCTTCGCTTCGACCCGTCTTCTCGCGGCGTTTCACCACACCAGCGCCGACCGTCAGACCACCTGGCGGCGCGACTGTGCCGACATCTACCGGTGCGCTCGGCCTGCCACCTGCCGGCTGAGCCTGCCGCGCCTCCTGGGCTGCCGGCGGCCGTCCGGCCAGCTGACGTGACGTCACCGACAGCGAGGTGGGCCGCAACGGCTTGCGCGGCGACTCGAGGCCCATCTTCAGCGACGTGTTCATCATCATCTTCTCCTGCTTACGCGGCACGCACGCGTCGTTGCTGAAGTGCACCCGAGTCTCGCGGGGCCAATCGACGTCCGCATCGGCGACGCTGCGTCGGTGCTTCGGCGACCTGGTGGCCGCTCCACACGTCACGTGCCGGCTTGTCTTCAGCTTGTCCAGCGTCTTGGGGCGCGCTCCATCGCGGCAGATGAGCATGTTTCCGTTGATCTCGGCCGGCTTCTCGCTGCGCTCGATCTCGGCTTTCTCGATGGCCGGCGAGAGCGGCGACATGGCGCCGAGGGCGGCGGTCAGACGTGACATGGCGGCCATGGGCGGCGGCGGCGGCGGTGGCGGCGGCGGCGGCGGCAGCGCGTTGGCGTTGTTGTCGTCCACCTGAGCACGCATGACCCAGGTGGGCACGTGGCGGGAGACGGACGCCGAGCCGCGCGCCGGCTTATTGTGGAGTGATCCCAGCAGCGGGTGCAGGTCCAGCGAGTCGGACATCGGCCGCTCCGCCGGCGGACTCCAGCCCAGGTCGGAGCCCGAGTCTGTGGACGCAACGGGAAGCCGTGAGAAAGCGACACGAGCCTTGGGTCGGCTGCTGACGTCACCTGCAGTAAGACCGCCCTCTGTTGTTGGCTGATCCTGCGTGAAGACAAAATCCAGAAGCTACTAAAATCCAACCTTGAAATATTCACAGGAAAGTGAGTGTGGCGCAGGTAAGGTAGCAGAGTCCAGAATCCCCAGGGAAGCCTGAGGCGGAGCTGGATAATACGGGGTGAACTGAATAGCATGGTTAGAAAACGAAATACAGCACATATTGTTGACATGGGAATAGGTAGTAACAGTTACACATAACCTGATATACAAAACATCCAATTTAATTAAAGCGAGTTTAGAAAGACGGCACTTCAACTTAATTTAATCATATGATTGTTGACATTTCGTGAGAGCATTCTAAAGCTTGTCATTAGTGAAATCGAAGCCCGATTGAATTACTTGCTGTAAACATAAAAAAGTTCCATATGAGTCACCCAACCAGATCCCACCAAATCCAACCAGAACCGACGCGATTGTCATGCTTTTGAAGTTTTAAAGACTGTGTGCTTGAATATTGAGGTCCTACTTCTTCCATCAGGTGTGTCATTTCGTGAAAATGGTTGGGGAGGCCAGAATTTGGGCTGCGCCAGGAAGCTAAATCACTGCTAAACTCCGCCCATGCTAAATGTACTAAATGTGTGTATTAAATATTCCCATGCTAAATAATGCAGGCATTTGAAGGGGCGCTTCAACATGCGGACATGGGATCTAGAATCATTTAAAGAGAGATAAATCGACATCTAAGCACTTAAATTATAATTATAGGCGCATTTAACACCTTCGATTTCTCACAGCTTTCATCATCGCAATGCAATATAAAAATTCGCAATTAAGCAATATATATATATATATATATATATAACAGTATGGTCACTATGTGGTCACAATAGAAGACTTGGTGCGGCGTACAACGCCAGTTGTGAGACAGCAAAGAAGTCTGACCATGTATATATATATATATATATATATATATATATATATATATATATATATATATATATATATATATATATATATATATATATATATATATATATATATATATATATATATATATATATATATATATATATATATATATATATATATATATATATATATATATGGTACACACACACACACATACACACACACGCGTGTGTGTGTGTGTGTGTGTGTGTGTGTGTGTGTGTGTGTG
>JAOTOL010000565.1:0-52500 GCA_034440575.1 Imbricaverruca yamaguchii | reverse complement strand
ACGAAGATATGGCCGGTGGCTAATGCCGGTCTGGCCGATGCTGGTGCCGGTGCTGGTACTGGTGCCGGTGCCGGTGCCGGTGCTGGTGCCGGTGCCGGTGCTGGTGCCGGTGCCGGTGCCGATGCTGGTGCCGGTGCCGGTGCCGGTGCCGGTGCCGGTGCCGGTGCCGGTGCCGGTGCCGGTGCCGGTGCCGGTGCTGGTGCCTCCGGGTGCCGGTGCCGGTGCCGGTGCCGGTGCTGGTGCCGGTGCGTGCCGGTGCCGGTGCCGGTGCCGGTGCCGGTGCCGGTGCCGGTGCCGGTGCCGGTGCCGGTGCCGGTGCCGGTGCCGGTGCCGGTGCCGGTGCCGGTGCCGGTGCCGGTGCCGGTGCCGGTGCCGGTGCCGGTGCCGGTGCCGGTGCCGGTGCCGGTGCCGGTGCTGGTGCCGGTGCCGGTGCTGGTGCTGGTGCCGGTGCCGGCACAAATAACGTGCCAGCTCACATGGACGCCCCGTCACCGCGATACATCCATTATCACGCAGCTGCCAAGCCAGATAAGCTCAGACGAAGGCAATGCCCCAGGGAGACGGCAACTTGTCGGTCAGACATGGTGAAATGTTGGCACTTGTGGAACATTACGTTGGCAAGATGTGAATGATATAACAACGGTCATTTCATGTCGGACGCAGGTATCGCTTCAATCGTTCCAAACAGAATGGGTTTGAGAGGATCGACGTTGGATACCCCCGAGCTTGCTTGCCAGCGCGAGCGAATAGACGTTTTCCTTTTTCTGTTAATGCTTTGAGCTGTTGGACGATATAATGTACGAAACTTGCACGGCGAACCACGGATGCCGAACCATTTCAAGGGTTAGAAGAGGGAAAGCCAGTTCATGCCAAACATATGGGGCTCAAGTCTAACACAACAAATGTTGGCTGGCTTTTGGAAAACAAACTATCAGGTTCCGGCGACTGTGCTTCCATTGCAAGAGGCGGCAGAGGGTTCGCGGACCCGCACGCGCTTGTTGCTTCCTCCGACTAATGACGTCATGCAGCACGGACAAAGCCAGTGGGTCGGCTGACATCGCGGAGGACCGCGCGGGCGTGCCGCCTGGCGGATCGCTCACCACAACAGACCGCGCGACCGTGCCGCCTGGGAGTTTTGGGATATTTATCTTTTGTTTTAAGGATATACCATTAAGGTGGATTAGAGATGAGCAAAACATATATCTTTTGTAGCTGACCAAAACCAACATGGGCTTTAAACATACGTGCACTAGGACTGTGCAAGCGTATGCAAAATTCAGCTCTGCATTTGGATTTCAGCAACGTCGAAGTTGCTGAAATACAACATGGACGTGGCAGCGTACTGAGAGAGGCGCAACGTGAGCGCCATGGCCGCGCGGACGCCATGTGCTGTGACCGCCCCCACGTGTGCACCGGGGCAGGGGCGCTCTTGGAAGCACCCGCGATGTAGTGGCGGCGCCAGCGGGAATTGCCCGGACCAGGCGCCGGCCGGCCCGGCTGGCGCCTGGATCGATGCTCCGCGTGCTCGGCGGCGTCGGAGAGGTTACCTGGCGCGGCGGCCAGCGTACTCGCGAGTGTCCACTCACCTCGCCCCGTCCATATCCGAGCCACCCCTCCAGCGGCGCGTCTGCAACACGGGAGGAGTGCGTCAACGGGTGTCACGGCCACCGGCCTCGGATACAGTGTCCTCAGGCGCATCCAGTGCCAACCGGTCGGCAGCCAGTGTCCTCAGGTGCACCCAGTGCCAACCGGTCGGCAGCTGGTGTAGCGCAGCGAGCGTCTCTCTGTAGCATACCGAGTGGCTGTTTGCGGTAGAGCGAGTACTTGGAGGGCATGGCGATGATTTGTTTGTGGCACACCGAGTGTCTATTTGTGCCGCATCAACTAATCGGAGATGCTGCGTTAATGATGACAAACCTGAGAGACGCTTTGTGTATGTTGGGACCACGAGATATGCATGGTGTTTTCACTTTTGCTGTGGAGTTTCCCATGCTCATCATGGTGCTTATTTTGTTGCATGTTGCACGCACTGACTCTACCCCAGTTTGAGATGGCGTTCATCCTCTTACTTGAAACAATTCTTTACTGCAAGGGTATTGAAAGGAAAAGAATGATCCTAAACTCATTATGAAATATAATATAGTGTAATATAATATAATCCCCGCCTATAGAAATAGCTTCGGTTCGTATCCTGTGCGGCAAAAGCATAGCCTTAGCCAACTTAGCATGTTGCAATGTGTGCCAACACTCAACAGCATGGTCTCCAGGTCGGAGCAGTCATCAGATGCTCCCGGTAACAGACGAAGTGGGTGACACTCGTGGCGGATACCCTGCAATTGTTTGGTTCCTCCTCCCCCCGCCGTTTTCCTCGTTCGAAATAACTGGATAGTTTGTTGCTTATTTTATGACTTATCAGACTTAAATACCACGAAACGAGCGGCGCGTTGCCAATTCTAATGTGCCAGCACAGTGAGGTGTGCCGGGGCATACTCGCTGGCGGGTCAGTTCTAATGTGCCAGCACAGTGAGGTGTGCCGTGGTATACTCGCTGGCGGGTCAGTTCTAATGTGCCAGCACAGTGAGGTGTGCCGTGGAATACTCGCTGGCGGGTCAGTTCTAATGTGCCAGCACAGTGAGGTGTGCCGTGGCATACTCGCTGGCGGGTCAGTTCTAATGTGCCAGCACAGTGAGGTGTGCCGTGGCATACTCGCTGGCGGGTCAGTTCTAATGTGCCAGCACAGTGAGGTGTGCCGTGGCATACTCGCTGGCGGGTCAGTTCTAATGTGCCAGCACAGTGAGGTGTGCCGTGGTATACTCGCTGGCGGGTCAGTTCTAATGTGCCAGCACAGTGAGGTGTGCCGTGGTATACTCGCTGGCGGGTCAGTTCTAATGTGCCAGCACAGTGAGGTGTGCCGTGGTATACTCGCTGGCGGGTCAGTTCTAATGTGCCAGCACAGTGAGGTGTGCCGTGGCATACTCGCTGGCGGGTCAGTTCTAATTTGCCAGCACAGTGAGGTGTGCCGGGGCATACTCGCTGGCGGGTCAGTTCTAATGTGCCAGCACAGTGAGGTGTGCCGGGGCATACTCGCTGGCGGGTCAGTTCTAATGTGCCAGCACAGTGAGGTGTGCCGTGGTATACTCGCTGGCGGGTCAGTTCTAATGTGCCAGCACAGTGAGGTGTGCCGTGGTATACTCGCTGGCGGGTCAGTTCTAATGTGCCAGCACAGTGAGGTGTGCCGTGGTATACTCGCTGGCGGGTCAGTTCTAATGTGCCAGCACAGTGAGGTGTGCCGTGGTATACTCGCTGGCGGGTCAGTTCTAATGTGCCAGCACAGTGAGGTGTGCCGTGGTATACTCGCTGGCGGGTCAGTTCTAATGTGCCAGCACAGTGAGGTGTGCCGTGGTATACTCGCTGGCGGGTCAGTTCTAATGTGCCAGCACAGTGAGGTGTGCCGTGGCATACTCGCTGGCGGGTCAGTTCTAATGTGCCAGCACAGTGAGGTGTGCCGTGGTATACTCGCTGGCGGGTCAGTTCTAATGTGCCAGCACAGTGAGGTGTGCCGTGGTATACTCGCTGGCGGGTCAGTTCTAATGTGCCAGCACAGTGAGGTGTGCCGTGGTATACTCGCTGGCGGGTCAGTTCTAATGTGCCAGCACAGTGAGGTGTGCCGTGGTATACTCGCTGGCGGGTCAGTTCTAATGTGCCAGCACAGTGAGGTGTGCCGTGGTATACTCGCTGGCGGGTCAGTTCTAATGTGCCAGCACAGTGAGGTGTGCCGTGGTATACTCGCTGGCGGGTCAGTTCTAATGTGCCAGCACAATGGGGTGGGACAGTTCAGTGCTTCAGTCTGCACGTTCCTCATGATCTGGAGAGCTGTGCAGCAGGAGGCACTGGACAGTGTCTGGACTGACGTCATCGCAGTCCACGCCGTCGTCCGCCGACTGGTGCAGCGTCGGACCTAGTCCGAAGCCGAGTCGCCGCCTGTCGCTCTGGTGACCGCCGCCTGTCGCTCTGGTGACCGCCGGCTGTCGCTCTGGTGACCGCCGGCTGTCGCTCTGGTGACCGCCGGCTGTCGCTCACCCCCTGTCGCTCTGGTGACCGCCGGCTGTCGCTCTGGTGACCGCCGGCTGTCGCTCTGGTGACCGCCGGCTGTCGCTCTGGTGACCGCCGGCTGTCGCTCTGGTGACCGCCGCCTGTCGCTCTGGGGACCGCCGACTGGTGCAGCGTCGGACCTAGTCCGAAGCCGAGTCGCCGCCTGTCGCTCTGGTGACCGCCGCCTGTCGCTCTGGTGACCGCCGGCTGTCGCTCTGGTGACCGCCGGCTGTCGCTCTGGTGACCGCCGGCTGTCGCTCTGGTGACCGCCGGCTGTCGCTCTGGTGACCGCCGGCTGTCGCTCTGGTGACCGCCGGCTGTCGCTCTGGTGACCGCCGGCTGTCGCTCTGGTGACCGCCGCCTGTCGCTCTGGTGACCGCCGGCTGTCGCTCTGGTGACCGCCGGCTGTCGCTCTGGTGACCGCCGGCTGTCGCTCTGGTGACCGCCGGCTGTCGCTCTGGTGACCGCCGGCTGTCGCTCTGGTGACCGCCGGCTGTCGCTCTGGTGACCGCCGGCTGTCGCTCTGGTGACCGCCGGCTGTCGCTCTGGTGACCGCCGGCTGTCGCTCTGGTGACCGCCGGCTGTCGCTCTGGTGACCGCCGGCTGTCGCTGTACCGCTCTGGTGACCGCCGGCTGTCGCTCTGGTGACCGCCGGCTGTCGCTCTGGTGACCGCCGGCTGTCGCTCTGGTGACCGCCGGCTGTCGCTCTGGTGACCGCCGGCTGTCGCTCTGGTGACCGCCGGCTGTCGCTCTGGTGACCGCCGGCTGTCGCTCTGGTGACCGCCGCCTGTCGCTCTGGTGACCGCCGGCTGTCGCTCTGGTGACCGCCGGCTGTCGCTCTGGTGACCGCCGGCTGTCGCTCTGGTGACCGCCGGCTGTCGCTCTGGTGACCGCCGGCTGTCGCTCTGGTGACCGCCGGCTGTCGCTCTGGTGACCGCCGGCTGTCGCTCTGGTGACCGCCGGCTGTCGCTCTGGTGACCGCCGGCTGTCGCTCTGGTGACCGCCGGCTGTCGCTCTGGTGACCGCCGGCTGTCGCTCTGGTGACCGCCGGCTGTCGCTCTGGTGACCGCCGGCTGTCGCTCTGGTGACCGCCGGCTGTCACTCTGGTGACCGCCGGCTGTCGCTCTGGTGACCGCCGGCTGTCGCTCTGGTGACCGCCGGCTGTCGCTCTGGTGACCGCCGCCTGTCGCTCTGGTGACCGCCGGCTGTCGCTCTGGTGACCGCCGCCTGTCGCTCTGGTGACCGCCGGCTGTCGCTCTGGTGACCGCCGGCTGTCGCTCTGGTGACCGCCGGCTGTCGCTCTGGTGACCGCTGTGTGTCGCTCTGGTGACCGCCGGCTGTCGCTCTGGTGACCGCTGTGTGTCGCTCTGGTGACCGCCGGCGGTCGCTCTGGTGACCGCTGTGTGTCGCTCTGGTGACCGTCGGTTGTCGCTCTGGTGACCGCTGTGTGTCTCTCTGGTGACCGCTGTGTGTCGCTCTGGTGACCGTCGGGTGTCGCTCTGGTGCTGGGTCCACGAGTGTCTCCCTGGGGATCCGACTGGTGCACCCATCTGATCCCACCCATGTTCGGCCACGACTGGTCTGGCCCCACTAACTCCCTCGGAGGGGGAGGAACGGCTGGTGTACTGGCGCGGCCGGCCGGCCAGCCGTTCGGCGTGGAGAACGGCCGCCAGGGGCGTAGTGGGGTGACTCAGGTCTGGGACTCAGGTGGCGGCTCGTTAGCGCGGCGCCAGTACCGCCGACTGGCGTGACCGTCGGTAGTGGGTAACCGCGCCCGTACAGGTTCACACTGCTGACATCGGTGCCGACTGACACGCAGACTGACACGCAGACTGACACGACTGGCAGCGGAGTGGAGCTCCGGCCGGCCCAGACCATGAGACACGTGCAGGCTGAACAGCTGAGCCAGCCGCCCAACAAGCCGACCTCACTTTGCTAGCATTTTTAAATTGTGAATTCATCGTTCGTTTCGCATCCTTTACATTTGATGAGTTGGAAGATGAGACCCTCGAAAGAGTAGTTCCTCAGGTTCGTTAACGTAGTTGTGGCTCATGTTTGGTAGCATAGTGGTTCTTCAGGTTTGATGGCGTAGGAAGACGACAACTCTGGCAGGTATCCCGATTTTACAGACTCCTCACAATTTGCGCTGTTTATGAACCGGAGAATCAAGCAAGGTGGCATCTTGGCGACTTTGATCAGGATATCACTCTTTCGGATGATAGGTTTCGCATTTTCCACCTCGGTATAGGTGGATTGCTAGAAAACAGTGGAAATTTCTCAGTTTGGAAGTGGCTTGAGTATGCACTGCCAGAATAGCGTTTCTAAACTGCCCCAAAAAAAATGTGACCTGTTTTCGCGACCCGCTTGAAACCTCACTTAGAATATGCACTTGGAACGTGCAATCTTCGCCAAACCACACAGCTGACTCCCATTCGAAGCCATCGCGGTGTACACGGACTGAGTTGGGAGGCCACGCCCGGACGCCACTGTGCCGTTCACAAGAGACCAAATTACCGGCTGGTCGTGTCGCTCCGTGTCGACAGCACTCTGAGCGAGGCGAACCGCCGAACCAATCCACCCGTGTGACGTCAAATGCGGTGGCTCGATTCGGCTCGGTTTGCGTGCTGTATTGCGACCGGCCGAGGCCATACGACGCCGCCTGCCTCTCACCCCGGCAGGAAAGGCGGGCATCGCGGGGAATCGAACTCTGTACCTCCGGTTTCCCAGACGCTCAGCTTAACCAATGAGCTGCCGATTCCCTATATCGAAGGCAGCAACATGATAAATCATGAGCAGTGCTTACTGAATACTGAATCGAGAAGTGGAAGCTGTCAGACTACAGATGCTAGCAGTAGTGTTGGTAGTGGTCTGAGCTTTCGATGTTCCTCGACCAATCACCAAAATTGGCCATCTGGCGCCATCTGTTCCGATTGTTCGCGGCAGGCTCTGCGCGTGCCTTGTCAAGCAACCGCCATTATACACGGATCTATATAGTTCTTATGTTAATTTTGCGTCGTGCAGAATAATTTTTTCTTAGGATTAGCTAGCAGCCTTTACAGCTGACGGCTTCACACCGAAAACCATCCGAGTTATGATGGTGCCGTTGTCGTCTTAATGAAGAGAGTGACTACAAACTGTCAGCGAATGGCCTAATGTTGGCAAGAATGCCAATGCCATAATTGAGTTCATTCGAGACAGAGTTTCTAACAATATCCGATTTCGGAATGGCGATCTTGATTCAACAATAATCACCATATATTCAACATATATTCACCATCGTGTTCTTGATTCAACATATATTTACTCGCATATACAGCCGGTCGCCACGAAAACTCCTTTACCTGCCATCAGTTTATGAGTTTATGTTGATGGCCGCTATCCCTATCTATCCCGGAGAGTTTATGTTGATGGCTGCTTCTACAGCTGTCAATTAAATTTAAATTAAACCCGTCCATTGCGTAGTATAAGCACATGTGTAAGATCCAGGCGTCACGTTGACTTTGTTTTGTCTGATTTGATAAATTATCAACAGAAGAAGCCTATTCACAGACGAAGTCATTTTTCATCAGAATAAAAATAACATGAATTTGTTGCTGCAGTATTTTGCACACTTATTTGGTGAAAACATCTGCAGGCATATATTCACTCGCACAATATACAATTGGCGTCACAAACAGCTTGGCAGTCAGGCTTGGTGTTCTGGCACCTGAATATCCTGCATATGCATAGGTGTTGTGGGAGACCTATACAGTATACTGATACAGAATAGTACGTGCCAGGACGCTTAGCCTAACTGCCAAGCTGTTTGTGACGACAATGGTAGCTAGGTGTGATGGGAAACATAATCCCTGTGCAGGATATTCCGGTGCCAGGGCGCCCAGCCTCACTGCCAAGCTATTTGTGACGCAAATAGTACATATAACACAGGCACTAAAATACAAGTCTTAAAGCTACATGCTGTCTAATAATAACTGCGAATGAATGTGGTAACCAACAGCTATGTCAAATGAAATAAGCATCTGGTGTCGTAAAGTGCATGAGCGCTAGCGTTTAGTCTTCAAAATTCGCGTGCCGATCGCAGTATTCAGGTGAATAAACCATGCTTAGTTTATACCATTCATATTTACACCAGCATTCGTTGTGATCAAGAGCGTGGTATGAGGTGCTGAGAGGTTGCATATATAAATAATATTAGTGGGTCCATGACCATCATGTCCAGCGTTATTGCAACCGTAGGCGAGTCATACGAAGCCAAAGCTGTGCAACGTAATATTGCTGAAATCCACCATCGACATTCCATCCATAAGCAAAGTAGTGGTATAAGCACGCTGTGAATGCGGTGCGGCTTCCTTCAGCCACCACCTCCAGTTTTGTGCCGACAAACGAAGGAACAGCAAACAAGTCGCGTCCCTAAATATAGCAGCTCTCCACACTATTCTTGGCTCATTGATAAATAGAAAGCATAACAACTCATCTGCTTACTCGGCCAGAAGGTGGGGCCCACATGCTCAAAAAACGTCCACAGCTCCTCGTATGGATTCGACACGCAGTTACGTTGAGCTCACACACTCGGATGCGATCATTCAGTGAAAAACCTTCTTCTTACCTTGAGCGCACGTGATATCCCATACATGATGGTCGACGTTCACAAGCAAGACAGTTTTCCGCTGTAAATATCAGCACCAGTTGGTGATCGTCTGCCTTTTGTCGAAGGTCGCTCAGTCCTTACGCACTTGTTCGGCTCCTTCACTCTATTCCCCCTTCTAGTTTGCATAGATACCGACGCTCTGCCTCGGTGTGGCGCGAGCAGACCACGTGCACCTCGTCCGCCGCGGTCCCAGCTCGTTGAGCTGTGTGTACGACCTGCGAAGCGAGCTTCTGTGTCACCGAACCACCTCACACGGCCTGCCCCTGCGAGTGTCCTGCTGCTGCCGATGGTATCTTGGGGTCACTGTCAAACAGCCGGTTGAAGCAGCACGGGATGCTGATGACCATCAGGATGGCCAGCATGCCGCCCATCAAACCGATGGAGAGAAGGGAGACGGTCAATAGGTTCATGGTCCGACGGCATTTGGCCGCCACATCAGGAGACTGCTTCTCCCGTCTGTTGCAGTCGATGTTGTCGGCGATGGTGAGAGACGAGCGAAAGCCAGCGACGTCCACCGACGGCGTTAAATGTCACCTCCAGAACAGCAAGTGGTTGAACTAGAATGTGTAGGATTTGAAGCGGTCTAAAAGAGAACATGGCATTGTCGTCGTGCTTCTCATGACGTCAGAGGTTTTCGACGAACACATTACGAATATTTTTCAAGTTCACAGACCAGGTGGTTGCGTAAATTCACGGGTCAGGTGGTCGCCTTTCTCAAAGCGAAGTCGAAGTCGGAAAGACTGCTGAATAATAAATCGAATTCAGAAGAAAGCTGAAGTACAATGCGCTCTTCTCTCGAAAACCACGCCGGAGCCACTATTTGTCCGCATAGATATTAGCCATCCTCCTGAGAAGCATACAGTAAATGCCAGGTACGTGACCCGTGACCCTTATACGGCACTGCCACCGTAACTTGCGACCTTACCGAAGGGCTCACTTTCAGAGATTATCCTGACAGATTCCTGCCACGGCCATTCGGATTTCGTCGTCGTCTTCTGACCACCCAGTCACTTCGCTCTGCGGGAGGTCAGTCGGCGACCTGCATTCTTCAGCATCGCCACAATACGTCGTCGAACACTGGGATCGACAAGTGAGATAAGTGTTGGTTTCCGACGAGGCATCTGCAGATTCGCACCGGCGGCACGGCGTTCGGTCGACGGTCAGCGACCCCGACCGACGTCGGGTACTGAGGGCGCCGACACACCACGACACAAGAAGCCAACCGACCGGTCGACACCCGGCACGCACCGACACCCTACAGCGCCCCACCCACCTGCACGCGACCGGCGGGCTCTTGGGTGGCTGGGCGGGTTAGAGTCACCGCGCCGCAGGCGGGCAGCGTCCGATGGCGTGCCCTCGTCTGGCGGCCGAGTGCACCGTCGCGCCGCCGCGCCGCCACCGTCCGCCTCGGTCGGCCGCCCTCCCCGCCGGCAGTGCGGCGCGCTGAAACTTTGATGAGCTCGGCACCGCCGGTCGCATGCGCTGCACCGACGCAACGGCGCCGACGCAACGGCACCGACGCAACGACACCGACGACGGACGGCACGTAATAGGGCCGCCCACGTCACCACGGACAGGGCCGCCCACGTCACCACGGACAGGGCCGCCCACGTCACCACTGACAGGGCTGCCCACGTCACCACTGACAGGGCTGCCCACGTCACCACGGACAGGGCCGCCCACGTCACCACTGACAGGGCTGCCCACGTCACCACTGACAGGGCCGCCCACGTCACCACGGACAGGGCTGCCCACGTCACCACGGACAGGGCCGCCCACGTCACCACGGACAGGGCCGCCCACGTCACCACGGACAGGGCTGCCCACGTCACCACGGACAGGGCCGCCCACGTCACCACGGACAGGGCCGCCCACGTCACCACGGACAGGGCCGCCCACGTCACCACGGACAGGGCCGCCCACGTCACCACGGACAGGGCCGCCCACGTCACCACGGACAGGGCCGCCCACGTCACCACTGACAGGGCTGCCCACGTCACCACTGACAAGGCTGCCCACGTCACCACGGATAGGGCAGCCCACGTCACCACGGACAGGGCCGCCCACGTCACCACGGACAGGGCCGCCCACGTCACCACGGACAGGGCCGCCCACGTCACCACGGACAGGGCCGCCCACGTCACCACGGACAGGGCCGCCCACGTCACCACGGACAGGGCAGCCCACGTCACCACGGACAGGGCTGCCCACGTCACGGACCAGGCTACCCATCGTCAGAGATAGTCATCCATTGCTACAATCTGACCTTTGAGAGTCGACAGTAGCCATAAAAAGCCCATGGCAGTTATTGACAGCTTACAGAGGTCATCCATTGCTCAGTGTCAAGACGTGTCATCTCTCTCTCTCTCTCTCTCTCTCTCTCTCTCTCTCTCTCTCTCTCTCCCTGTCTCTGTCTCTTTCCCTCTCTCTTTCTTCTTCTCTCCTCTCTCTCCCTCTCCTTCTTTCTCTATTGCATCCATGATGATGTACAATGATCGTAATCATTAGTTTTTTACACAAAATTTGCAGTGATTTGCTTGAAATGCAATCAAATCAACTGACCGGTTGAGAGACCAGCATACACTCCAACACTGGTCCAAAAGCCCGTCGGTTCGGACTGGGCTTTCGGTCATTGGGTTTGCCACCTCCACGCCAGATTTTAATTCTGGATTTCTTCGACATAATCCCAAACACAGGTTACTCACTGCGCGCTCACATACACGGATTACCCTCGTTCACCATGCGCCAACGGTTCAAGGTCAAGTAAGTGAATTGCGAAGCGAACTTTCTCAATCCACGAATTTGCATAGGCAAACGTCATTATGATTGTGTGCTAGGTACTGATGAGATGGCGGCGGCCCATTCCGGAAGTCGAGCATGCTTGATGACGTCATCTGAAGGGGAATCCAGTACTCCAACACTGCTGTAATCATGTGTTTTGCAACGCCACCAGGTCGGAGCTGTCCCGACACGATGGACCACCACAGACACGTCAGGAGCATAAGCTGCCCCAACTGACGTGCATTCCAGGGTGGGTCACGCCATATGTCGCCAGCCGGTCGTTTCGTCGGAAGGGGACCTCGGCGAGACCTCGGCAACGCTTACCCATGCAGACAGACTAAGAGGGCCGCACACCGACAACCTGGCTGATCTGGCGTTATGATTATATTTGGGTTACGACTGCCATGATTGCCCTTACTGACTTCAACTGCTGTCCATTTGCAACAAAACGGGTATTGTTGAGGCACGTCAATAATCAAACTTCTGTCCTTTTGTGCTTGAGATCACCATTTGATGAGTCTGAGACGATGCTATGACGGCCCACTCATTTTAACAGGCCTACCTCTGGAAATTGCCAGTGAGTTTCTCCCGCTTTTATATAGGACTGCCCTGCCCAACAGCGGGCCGTTTCCGTCGACTGCTCACAACAAATAAACCGAAATAGCCCGAACTTGCGCTGCTGCATATCACTGAAAATGCTTCAGAACGTGTCGCATAATTCGCGCGCGCGCTAAGGTGGGAGTGTGTCATGATATGCTTGCTACGGTGTGAGTAGGTCACGGTATGCTTGCTAAGGTGGGAGTGGTCAGGGTTAGCCTCTGACCGAGGACGAGCCGGACGTATCGATGTGCCACTAACCCACGAAGTCACGATAGGTGAGGACCTGAAATCCTGGGCTCAGGCATTGTGGGATCCTGGACTTATTCCCACAACACTACTGGGTGGGCTGCTGTCGCTTACAGAACTGAAGCTCGTTATTAAATATAATCTGATATAATCGAGTCCAGTTAGGCTGCACCGCACAACCACGGTCTGGTAGACTGCACCGCACGACCTCGGTCTGGTATACTGCTCCGCACAACCACGGTCTGCTGGACTGCATCGCACAATTACGGTCTGGTATACTGCACCGCACGACCCCGGTCTGGTATACTACACCGCACGACCTCGGTCTGGTATACTGCACCGCACAACCACGGTCTGCTGGACTGCACCGCACAATTACGGTCTGGTATACTGCACCGCACGACCCCGGTCTGGTATACTACACCGCACAACCACGGTCTGCTGGACTGCACCGCACAATTACGGTCTGGTATACTGCACCGCACGACCCCGGTCTGGTAGACTGCACCGCACGACCTCGGTCTGGTATACTGCACCGCACGACCCCGGTCTGGTATACTGCACCGCACGACCCCGGTCTGGTATACTGCACCGCACAACCACGGTCTGCTGGACTGCACCGCACAATTACGGTCTGGTATACTGCACCGGACGACCCCGGACTGGTATACTGCACCGCACGACCCCGGTCTGGTATACTGCACCGCACAACCACGGTCTGCTGGACTGCACCGCACGACCCCGGTCTGGTATACTGCACCGGACGACCCCGGTCTGGTATACTACACCGCACAACCACGGTCTGGTATACTGCACCGCACAACCACGGTCTGCTGGACTGCACCGCACGACCCCGGTCTGGTATACTGCACCGCACGACCCCGGTCTGGTATACTGCACCGCACAACCACGGTCTGCTGGACTGCACCGCACGACCCGGTCTGGTATACTGCACCGCACGACCCCGGTCTGGTATACTACACCGCGAAACGGGCCTGCTCTGGAATGCTGCGCCGTAGACGCTATAATTTCTACTTGTCTGCAAAGGTTCAACGATGCAATAAGTGCTCACTGTCAGGCGGTCGTGTCTGCCGGCCTACTTCTGGGCCAGAGGGCAGGCCACCTGGCCGATGACCTCCATTTGTGTACAGGGACGTGCTAGATGGTCACACTGAACTGGGCTGGTGTCTGTATTCCACTGTGTGTGTGTGTATAACACTAACCTGGCCACAAAGCTGGCTATCTGACGAAGACAAGTGTGCGTGTGTGTGTGTGCATGTGTGTGCATGTGTGTATGCATGTGTATGTATGTGTGTGTATGTGTGTATGTGTGTATGTGTGTGTATGTGTGCATGTGATGCATGTGTGTATGTATGTGCATGTGTGTGTATGTGTGTGTATGTGTGCGTGTTTATGTGTGTATGTGTGCCTGTGTGTGTATGTGTGCATGTGTGTGTATGTGTGTATGTGTGTATGTATGTGTATGTGTGTGTGTATGTGTGTATCTATGTGTGTATGTGTGTATGTGTGTACATGTGTGTACGTATATGTATGCGTGTGCATGTGTGTATGTGTGTATGTGTGTGTAACTGTGTGTATGTGTGTGTATGTGTGTGTGTATGTATGTGTGTATGTATATATATGCGTGTGTATGTGTGTGTATGTGTGTATATATGTGTATCTGTGTGTATGTGTGTGTATGTGTGTGTGTGTATGTATGTGTGTATCTGTGTGTATGTGTGTGTGTATGTATGTGTGTATGTGTGTGTATGTGTGTAGTGTGTATGTGTGTATGTGTGTGTATTGTGTGTATGTGTGTGTATGTGTGTGTGATGTGTGTGTATGTGTGTATATGTGTGTATCTGTGTGTATGTGTGTGTATGTGTGTGTATGTGTGTGTGTATGTATGTGTGTATGTGTGTGTATGTGTGTGTATGTTGTGTGTATGTGTGTGTATGTGTGTGTGTGTATGTATGTGTGTATCTGTGTGTATGTGTGTGTGTATGTATGTGTGTATGTGTGTGTATGTGTGTGTATGTATGTGTGTATGTGTGTGTATGTGTGTGTATGTGTGTGTATGTGTGTATGTGTGTATATGTGTGTATCTGTGTGTATGTGTGTGTATGTGTGTGTATGTGTGTGTGTATGTATGTGTGCATGTGTGCGTTTCTGAGCCACCAGAACAGGGTAACGCTATTAAAGAAGACTTCCTTCATTAATTCATGATTTCCGATCACAACAAACCGAGTAAGAGTCAAGTGTCAACGATCAGCTCGATGCAGCTGCGTGGTTTACGGCTGAAAGCATGGTGGTTGTCTTGAATGTTACTGAGTGGGTATATGCCTCTTCCATGATGGTTTTGCCCTTCTACCAATAATATCAACTTTTAACATAGAACTCCATGTAACATGGAACTCCATGTAACATGGAACTCCATGTAACATGGAACTCCATGCTTCCTAATCCATTTGGAGCCGACAGCTTCCAATGTGTGGCCCCCGTTGCTTCCATATTTTCCCCGTGGACACCCCGCCTGCGATATTTTTTACTTAAAAAATAAATGCACCTGACTGCAAATCTCATCTGAGACAGCATTGCTCCTGGGCGGCTGCTGCGAGGTGCCGTTGAACATCAATAGTGAGCTCGCCCGGGTATCATCACCCTGCAGCTGAACGACTCCGCCGACCTCATGACCCCGGCGAGAGGCATCACCGCGCCCTGCTAGTCCGGCCACAGATCCCAACAACTAGAGCCATCTGTTAGCAACGCGTGGAACTACCCAGTCCGAGGCGCCACTGAATCAATCAGTCGCCAACAGGGCAGACTGCGGCCCGGATCGAGGCGGCACATTCCTCACCAGCCGCGTTCGCTGACATCGACTGCTGTCGTCCCTCCCGCCAGATACGCCAGCGCGGAGCTGGGTGGGGGTGAGAGCCGCGTCGGTAACGATGGAGCCGCGCTCATCCCTGTTGCTGGCCGTTGTCTGCTGCAGCGCACTGGCCGGCTGCTCCGGCGAGACATGGGTCAGCCTTGGCGCCCAGTGCTACCTGCCACTGCAGCTCCCGCCCTTCGCCCTGATTCCGTGACGATCACACGCTGAACACGTTTACAGTTTGTCAGATTTGAAGTTCGATCTTAATGTATATTGGTTGGGCGATCTGAGAGAGAGAGAGAGAGAGAGAGAGAGAGAGAGAGAGAGAGAGAGAGAGAGAGAGAGAGAGAGAGAGAGAGAGAGAGAGAGAGAGAGAGAGAGAGAGAGAGAGAGAGAGAGAGAGAGAGAGAGAGAGAGAGAGAGAGAGAGAGAGAGAGAGAGAGAGAGAGAGAGAGAGAGAGAGAGAGAGAGAGAGAGAGAGAGAGAGAGAGAGAGAGAGAGAGAGAGAGAGAGAGAGAGAGAGAGAGAGAGATAATATAGAGATATATATATATATATATATATATATATATATATATATATATATATATATATATATATATATATATATATATATATATATATATATATATATATATATATATATATATATATATATATATATATATATATATATATATATATATATATATATATATATATATATATATATATATATATATATATATATATATATATATATATATATATATATATATATATATATATATATATATATATATATATATATATATATATATATATATATATATATATATATATATATATATATATATATATATATATATATATATATATATATATATATATATATATATATATATATATATATATATATATATATATATATATATATATATATATATATATATATATATATATATATATATATATATATATATATATATATATATATATATATATATATATATATATATATATATATATATATATATATATATATATATATATATATATATATATATATATATATATATATATATATATATATATATATATATATATATATATATATATATATATATATATATATATATATATATATATATATATATATATATATATATATATATATATATATATATATATATATATATATATATATATATATATATATATATATATATATATATATATATATATATATATATATATATATATATATATATATATATATATATATATATATATATATATATATATATATATATATATATATAGAGAGAGAGAGAGAGAGAGAGAGAGAGAGAGAGAGAGAGAGAGAGAGAGAGAGAGAGAGAGAGAGAGAGAGAGAGAGAGAGAGAGAGAGAGAGAGAGAGAGAGAGAGAGAGAGAGAGAGAGAGAGAGAGAGAGAGAGAGAGAGAGAGAGAGAGAGAGAGAGAGAGAGAGAGAGAGAGAGAGAGAGAGAGAGACAGGGGTATGGAGAGAACTCTCTTTCCCATCTCTTCCCCTATTTTCTCTCTGGCTCTTTTTCTATCCCTTTATATTTGTCATCATCTCTGTCCTCTCTCTCTCATTAGATATATCTGCACCTCTACGCTCTCGCTCACCCGTTCCCCCTCCCTCGCCCCGCCTTATGATGACGTCATTTGACGTCGGGAGTCATGGCAACCGAGAAAGCCAATTTCACTGGCAATCGAGTCCCCGGTAGGCTGTTGGGCGAGGTTTGACTCGGGTTAAGATGAGGATGCCAGCACTCCGCCTCCGATAGGATGAGGAAATCACCAGTGCACGTGACCCGGATAGCCAGGACTTGGCCACTCTGGTCACCGGATGATGACGGTGCTGTAGCTGTAGACAAGGCTGGCCCGCCTCTGAGACTACGACCTTTCAATTTCCACGGGCATCCCGAAACGACGATGAGGCCACCGTGTTTCAGGCAATGGTCAGGTTCAGGCAATGGTCTGGTTCAGGAATGGTCATGAGAGGGGCACATTTCCTTTGTGGGGTGACTTCGACGGACGAATTCGTTCAGCGTGAGGGAGGGAAAGATGCAGTCAGCAGTCAAGCATACTGAAATGGTGCTTTCGCGTCTCAAAGGAGCACCTTTTCGCCTCAAAGATGCGCCTTTTCCTCTGAAAGGGACGCCTTTGGCTGAAATATCCGTGTGGGGGAAAAATCTCTTGTTTCCTTGTGGGGGAGGGGTGCTGCCTTCCAGTCGTTCCGACAGGATGCCTTTCTCGTCCAGACTGGCGTCGATGGGGGATGGGACGACCCCAATTCCTCCTGTATTCGTCCCCGCTGTACTTGAAGGACGTGTGTATTCTGCTACATGCATACATCAACAGGTGCAGCTAAGTCCGTCATGACTCCTAATGAACTATAAATGTATTCAACCCTACCGAGGAAATCACGTAGATTCTGAGGAATTTTTGTTCCGGCTACTACTCTAACGTTCGATTCAATCAGTGCCATGGAGCGAATCGCAAGGTAATTGTATGTATAATTAGATTCAAATGGGCGATTCACGCTGCACCATTCTCATATAGTGCGGTTTCATGCAGTGTATTTAAGGTACATTCAATATCTCATTACAATATATTTAATGCTAGAACATAATTCACAAGGTGCTAATGTGTACAATCACAGTGGGCGGAACGATGGAAAAGCTAAACTACAGCATCGAAACTGATAAAATATTAAATTGGTGTTGCAGCCACTGCGGCTGTGCCGAATAATACCCTCGATCCCAGGTGGCAAACAAAGCCACGGAGAGGTGTTCTTGGTCGGGCATTGATAAATAGCTCCATAGTAGTACGACACAATATTTTCGGTTAAATTAAAGCAATCAAGTTGTCAGAAATGTTTCACAAATTATACTGTGGACGACAGCTTTGATATACTGTGGCATAGACATGCCGCGACGATCGAATGTACTAACCACGGATGGTGATTCGATGGTGCTGGCGGTGGTCTGGTGTCTTAGGGTGCGCCGACGTCATTTCGCGTCAACAACAGAGACATTCGTCATCTTGCTTGCTCGGTGGGAAGTTAGCATGAACACCGCCACGAACTTCCGACATGGTAGACGAGGCGATTTTTAGCTCCATTCGGCATACAAACCATAGGCGTTATGCTAAGTTGCACGAGGTGTGGAGGGACGGAGGGGCACGTTTTCAGTTTGCACGTTTTCAGCTGTGGATAGGTGTTTAGCAATTACTTCTGTGAATATATTTAATTAGTTTTGATCTGCTAAGCGTCTTCGTAGCAAGCAAATTGTACTATATCAACCTAGCTAGGCTGCCCAGCGCCATCTTGTTTTTAGGCGCGGCCTCGTGGCTTCGATTTCTGTAGTGTAGAGGAATAAGTTTTGGTCTTTTTGGTGTTAAAGTTTAGGATGGTTAGGATTTAAATAGTTAGCTTCAATTACACTAGGGATATCTCCATATACCGGGTAATTGTAGTGGCATAGGGGCTTCTTCATTTTTGGAGTATTTTAGTATTTGTTTTTTTCTTCAGTTGCAGATATTACAAGTGTGTAAATATCACAAGTACATTAGAGACTACTAATGCTTTCCTAACATACTTTATTTAGTTTTGTGGTGCATAGTATCTTTGGTGTATAAGTTTAAGATAGAGTTTAATTGGTACTACGTTGGTGGTATTTATAAGTGCTGGGTGACTGTCCATTTTTCTGTCTAGACATAAGAGATGTCAAAAGTGATATTCATATAGTGGTCTACTTCTCTAGAAGACAATTAGACTTGACATTTATTTTATATTAAAAAAAAACTGTTTTATAGTTTCTGCTTAGTGTGTTGGTATTACTGAGGTACTTAGATAATTAACTGACAGTATAGGAGGTAGAGATTTATAATGAAAAATAGTTGGCTTTTTTGTCGGTTGCTTAACGAGTTAATTTCAATCTAAATCTAGGCATAAGCTGCAGCCTGTAGGATGGTTTAGACCAGGATGCAAGCATTAGAGAAAGAGAGTATGACCCTTAAGACAGATCTTTCCAAGCTCAAGGCTGCCCTTGTTACACAGGGTAGGCAAGAAAAAGCAACAAGGGGTCACTCTGTAGCAGGGACATCATATGCCCAGGTGGTCGCAAGCCACCAGGTAGCTGAGGCTTCCCCTACTGTGGAGGTGGCTGGGATTTCTCTAGTGAGGAGTGCGAGGGGAGTGGGAATAGTGAACAGAGGAGGGGTAGTTCTGGTAGGTCACAGGAGGGGAAGTGGCATGAGGTCAGGGGTTGGAGGATTTGGAGACGTGAGCCTAAGGAAAGGGTCAGTGAGTGGCAGGTGGCAGGTGGTAGGAGCGGGAGGAAGCCTAGTCGAACGGCCCAGCGGGCAGGCATATTAACATCGAATAGGTTCCAGTCATTGGAGGACTGCCCCCAGGATAGTAGTAGTAATAAGACAATGCTGGTCGTAGACGACTCTCGTGTGCGACATTTGAATCGGGTATTCTGTAAAGGTAGGAGGGACAGGAGGTACATCACCAGGCCTGGTGCCAAGGTGAAGGACCTGGTACCAGTGGTGGCACAGGTCACCAGTGATTACCAGTTTAGTACAGTTATAGTACAGGTAGGGGTAAATAACATAGGTCCTGCTAGGAGTGAGGAGCTTCTGCAGGACTACAGGGCCCTTCTGGCCACCCTGAAGGGTAACAATTTAGATTAAAGTCACCAAGAATAAGGCACTTTCTCTTAAAGTTTGTACTGATTTCCTCACAAATCACCTTATCAAGCTCCAGTTGCTGAGAATGTCGCAGGGTTCCTAATCGGTAGAAAGCTCCTATCCTCAGTGTATTGTTGTTGCCTTTTCCCACGGCGACATCAAGCCAAATGGACTCCACAGGCACATTTTTATCCCCAGCTGCTACTTTTTGATAACAGAATAAGCTCTTCACATAGAGCATTACACCACCACCTTTTACTGCTGGACCCTATTGCAAGAAAACATATTGTATCCCTGGATCTCATAGTCCTGCACGTTATCTCCAAAATACTCCTCACTCACCCATGCTTCCGTAATGCAAACAAAATCTGATTCCTCCTCAGCAACATAACACTTGAACTCATCAAATTTCGATCGGATACTCTGAGCATTAAACATCATACACTTAACAAATGCTCCATAACCACCTCTGACTTTTTA
This sequence comes from Imbricaverruca yamaguchii, assembly GCA_034440575.1. Classification (NCBI taxonomy): domain Eukaryota; kingdom Metazoa; phylum Arthropoda; class Thecostraca; family Neoverrucidae; genus Imbricaverruca; species Imbricaverruca yamaguchii. Next base: position 32,078 of record JAOTOL010000565.1, on the reverse strand, counting down.
ATGCTAAGGAGTTCTTTTATCACGAGATTAACTACCACTCTGCTTCCTTGAACTACTGCTGTCCCTATTTCCTAACTTTGAGGTTCTATTGCCTTTGCTGACACTCTTGGAACATTTCTGTGATAGCAATGCAATTTCATCCCCCCCACCCCATTTCCTAGTATCCTCGAAGGACATGCTCATACACTTTGCCTAACACATGAACTCCCTTCTCGGAGAAGTGCAGCCCATCCCTTTGATAGAAGTACCATGTTCCATAAACCCGGCACCACTCGTCTACAAAGGTGAAACCTAACTCATGGCAGAGCTTACCTACCCTGTCGTTGGCTGCCAGTGCCCTGGAGGATATGATATGAAGGATATGAAAATGTTGGTGTTGGCTCCCCATCATGCAAAATGTTTAGGAAATGCCTTGAAGAGGACCTGTTCTTACACCAGTTTGTATCGGAATCTACCAGGCATGGCTCATTCTTGGACCTTGTATTCTCAGATTTAAGTGACTTGGTTCAAGACTTGAATGTAAGAGAAACTCTGGGAAGAAGTGACCATAACATAGTTACATTCAAGGTACATGTAGGGGAAATTATTAAGGAAAATTTGGTAAAGGTTCCAAATTTCAACAGAGCAGACTTTGACTGCATGAGAGCGGCTTTAAGTGCCATAAGATGGGGAGTAGAATTCTCCAATTTAAATGCCTGTGAAATGTTGGAAAAGTTCAAATCTTACTTGAAGGAAATTCAGATTAGACATGTTCCCAAAAAACAAAGACGCAAAAGAAGGGTAGGAAAGCCAGCATGGCTTACACCAGACTTGAGAAAAGCAATTAAGGCTAAGAAAGCTGCATTTAGAGTGTTTAAAGAAGCTTCAAATATCGTAAATCTAAAGACGCATCGAAAAGCTACAGACACTGAAGCAAAAAACCAGAACAGCACAGCGAGCAAAAGAACTGGACTTAGCTAGAAACTGTAATGGGGACAGTAAAAAGTTCTTTAGTTTCTACAAGCTGAGCAACGTTTCTAGCACAATTAGTCCACTGGAAGTAAATGGGACTACATTGGGTGAGGATAGTGAGATGGTTGAGGAGCTGAGCAAGCAGTTTAAATCAGTGTTTACATTGAAAGATATAACCAATCTGCCGACCGTACACCATAGTTCAGTGACATGTGATCTGATAAATGATGTTGATTTCATTGATAGTGATGTTGTTTTCAATCATATCAGGAAAATAAAGCCAAACAAGGCAGCAGGACCTGATGATATTTATGCTAGGGTGTTGCGGGAAACTGAAAAGGAACTGGCATTTCCACTTAGTATCATATTTTGTAGATCAGTTTCACAAAATGAAATTCCAACCGATTGGAAAAGGGCAAATGTAGTTCCTATTTTCAAGAAAGGAGAAAGAGGGAAAGTTGAAAACTATAGGCCAGTAAGTCTCATATCCCTAGTCTCCAAGATACTCGAATCAATTATCAAGGATAGAATAGTTAGTTATCTGGAGGGTAGCAGATTGATTCAAGATACTCAACATGGGTTTAGAAAATGACGATCGTGTCTCACAAACCTCTTGGACTTTTTTAACTTCGCCACAGAACAATTTGATCAGGGAAATCAGGTTGATGTAGCATATCTTGACTTTAGTAAGGCCTTTGACAAGGTACCCCATAAACGGTTAATGATACAGCTTCAGTCCCATGGGATTGCAGGTAGCATCTTAAAATGGATAGAGTTGTGGCTTTCAGATAGACAGCAAAGAGTGATGCTAAATGGTACAAAGTCATCATGGCAAAATGTTCTTAGTGGAGTCCCTCAGAGGTCAGTACTGGGGCCACTACTGTTCATTATATTTGTAAATAACATTGAAAGTGGCCTAAGCAGTAAAGTTTGGAAATTTGCGGATGGTTTGAAGATCTTTAGGGCAATAACAGGACAAGATGAGCATATCTCGGTGCAAAAAGACTTAGACGAACTTGTGAAGTGGTCCGAAGAATGGCAAATGAAGTTTAATTTTCATAAGTGCAAAATCATGCATGTAGGTAAGCAGCATATGAAGGCTCCATACTTGATGGGTGGCCAAGTGCTATCTGTGACTCAACAGGAGAAGGATTTAGGTGTTATTCTAAACACAACATTGGGGGCATCAGAACAGACCAAGGAAGCCAGGAAGAAGGCACTGGGAATGTTTGGGGCAATACATAGGAATGTATCATACAGAAGTGAGGAAGTGATCAGGAAGTTTTACTGTGCATACGTCAGGCCACATTTGGAATACCGCATCCAAGCTTGGTCTCCTAGTTATGAAAAGGATTGTTGGCTTTTAGAAAGAGTACAAGTACAAATATGGCTACAAAAATGGTTAATGGTATAAGCAACCTGGCATATGAGGAAATATTGAAGAAATTGAATATGTTTTCACTTAGATATAGAAGGCTGAGAGGTGATCTCATCGAGGTCTTTAAATTTGTCCATGGTCTGGAGAGGGGATATCTTTGGGAAATGTTTGAATTTAACGGAAATGATGCAATTAGAGGTCATGAATTCAAAATTAAAGTTAACCAGGGCAGAACAAGGTTAAGACAGACTTTCTTCACCAACAGGGTAGTAGAACACTGCAACCAGGTGCCAGAAACCATTGTCAGTAGCAGCACATTGAACATCTTTAAAAACAGCATAAACAATCATTATGAGAATAGAGGGCCTGCTTTTCAGTATTACAGGGAGGGCTGATTGACAGATTTGGTGGGCAACTGGTTGAATGTACAGAGTGCAACCAAGAAGGGCCTTTTGTGACTCATAGTTGCACTAATCTTTTATGTCTTTATGTCTTTATGTCTTTTGGTCTTTTTGTATCTTTACGTCCCTCCGCCTCTCTGTCGCCCACCGTGGTGGCGCCCATGAGATGAGTACAAAATTTTTGTATTACTTCTCACGAATGGATATTTTCACGAAGCGTCAGGGTGTCAAAGCATCCAAACATCTGTTGTGAAGGTGAACCACTCTTACTGCTGAAACATCGGCCGCCAAAATGGTACTTCTGCAATCTGGTAATGTTATAACTTGGTACCGCCATGATCTGGCACCGTTACAGATGGATACTATCACATTATCATGCTGTTGCTGTCTGGTATTACTACTGTCTTCTACTGCCACAGTTTTGTACTGCTACTCTCTGGTACTGTTGCAGTCTGATGGTCATACAGCCAGATACTGATGCAGTCTAGTGCTGTTACAGTCTGGTAATGTTATATTATGTTGTTGTTGAGTTTGGGCAGCTTGCCACCAGTACGGCGATTTCGGCGTTACATCACGGTACTGCTGGTCTTGTACTACTACAGTTTGATATTGCTACATTCTGATAATGCTGCATTCCGGTACAGCCCAGGTCTGGTGCTGCTATAATATGGCGCTGCTGCGCCCTAGTGCTGCTACTTTCTGGCATTACCACGGCGTAGCACTGTTGCAGTCTGATACTGCCACAGTCTGTGGTCGTCTCGATATGATATTTTCTGACTTACGACAGCAGTGTCGCGAAGTGTCTCCATGAAAATCCGGTGCGTTTTAGGTAACCACCTATGTCACCCAGCGGCCTCCAATCGGATGTAAGTGAGACAGGCAGACTGCATACCATTCGGTACGTGCCAATGTCGACTGGCGATCCCGGCTAGTGCGGCGCCAATGTCGACTGGCGATCCCGGCTAGTGCGGCGCCAATGTCGACTGGCGATCCCGGCTAGTGCGGCGCCAATGTCGACTGGCGATCCCGGCTAGACCGGCTCAGCATCGGCGATGACCGGCTGGCTGCCCATCACTGTCGACTGTGCGATCCCGGCTAGTGACGGCGCCAATGTCGACTGGCGATCCCTGCTAGTGCTGCCCAATGTCGACTGGCGACCGGCTAGGCGGCGCCAATGTCGACTGGCGATCCCGGCCATTGATGCGCCAATGTCGACTGGCGATCCGGAGTGCGGCAATGTCGACTGGCGACCCGGCTAGTGCGGCGCCAATGTCGACTGGCGATCCCGGCTAGTGCGGCGCCAATGTCGACTGGCGATCCCCTGCCCAATAAAACAGTCGGCTGCCCGAGTCACGACTGCCGGCCTCTCAGACGGCCAAAGTCGCGCTGCATCGCCAGATTCGCACACTGGAGCCCGATCTGCACCCCAAAGCTGACGAGGATGGGTTCCATCGGTCGTGTGACGGCTGCTCAGGCCACCGTCACCGTCCAGCTGACTGAACAGTCCGCCGCGTGGCAGAAGCGTGTCTGGGGCGGGGGAGGCACTCCGCCGGTGGCTCCACACTCACGCGGCGGGAGCTGGAGGCCACGTCTGGGGCGGGGGAAACACTCCGCCGGTGGCTCCACACTCACGCGGCGGGAGCTGGAGGCCACGTCTGGGGCGGGGGAAACACTCCGCCGGTGGCTCCACACTCACGCGGCGGGAGCTGGAGGCCCGTCTGGGGCGGAAACACTCCGCCGGTGGCTCCACACTCACGCGGCGGGAGCTGGAGGCCACGTCTGGGGCGGGGAAACACTCCGCCGGTGGCTCCACACTCACGCGGCGGGAGCTGGAGGCCACGTCTGGGGCGGGGGAAACACTCCGCCGGTGGCTCCACACTCACTCGGCGGGAGCTGGAGGCCACGTCTGGGGCGGGAAACACTCCGCCGGTGGCTCCACACTCACGCGGCGGGGCTGGAGGCCACGTCGGGGAAAACCCTCCGCCGGTGGCTCCACACTCACTCGGCGGGAGCTGGAGGCCACGTCTGGGGCGGGGGCACTCCGCCGGTGGCTCCACACTCACTCGGCGGGAGCTGGAGGCCACGTCTGGGGCGGAAACACTCCGCCGGTGGCTCCAAACATCCGCCGGTGGCTCCACACTCACGCGGCGGGAGCTGGAGGCCACGTCTGGGGCGGGAAACACTCCGCCGGTGGCTCCACACTCACTCGGCGGGAGCTGGAGGCCACGTCTGGGGCGGGGAAACACTCCGCCGGTGGCTCCACACTCACTCGGCGGGAGCTGGAGGCCACGTCTGGGGCGGGAAACACTGCCGGTGCTCCACCGGGAGCTGGAGGCCACGTCTGGGGCGGGAAACACTCCGCCGGTGGCTCCACACTCACTCGGCGGGAGCTGGAGGCCACGTCTGGGGCGGGGAAACACTCCGCCGGTGGCTCCACACTCACGCGGCGGGAGCTGGAGGCCACGTCTGGGGCGGGGAAACACTCCGCCGGTGGCTCCACACTCACTCGGCGGGAGCTGGAGGCCACGTCTGGGGCGGGGGAAACACTCCGCCGGTGGCTCCACACTCACGCGGCGGGAGCTGGAGGCCACGTCTGGGGCGGGGGAAACACTCCGCCGGTGGCTCCACACTCACGCGGCGGGAGCTGGAGGCCACGTCTGAGGCGGGGGAAACACTCCGCCGGTGGCTCCACACTCACGCGGCGGGAGCTGGAGGCCACGTCTGGGGCGGGGGAAACACTCCGCCGGTGGCTCCACACTCACGCGGCGGGAGCTGGAGGCCACGTCTGGGGCGGGGGAAACACTCCGCCGGTGGCTCCACACTCACGCGGCGGGAGCTGGAGGCCACGTCTGGGGCGGGGGAAGCACTCCGCCGGTGGCTCCACACTCACGCAACAGGAGGCGACATCCGAGTTCGCGCCTCGCCTCCGCTCGAACACTTGCCGCGCCGACCCGGCATCGGCAGGTCAGGTCAGGTCAGACACATGACACCACGCGACCCGGAGCCTGAGGCTCAAGTCCAACGTGTAGTGCTGTTGAACCTCCCGGAACTCTCGGCGAAGTTCAGCTCAACGGCCTGATACGTGAAGAAGAGCGACAGCCGATGGAAAGTGAAGAGGGCCGTGTGACTTACATACGTGAAGACGCTTTTGAAAAGACGTGGATGACTGAGTTGGTAAAGCGCTATGTCGTGCACTCTCTCGCAGGACACCGGCAACTTTATGGAGGAGCAGTGATGGGATCGACATATGACTGGCGATCACCACTTGTGTGTGTGTCGTCGGCTCGGTCTGCTGTGTGTGACGTGGCATGCCGGGGCCGGGTCAGCGTGACGGGCGTTCCAATGGTGGCGCAGCACTTACACATATCTGTCTGATATATATATATATATATATATATATATATATGCATGCAAATGCGACGCCATAAGCCGTTGACCGAACTATTCAAGTACAATCATGTTATTGACTTCGATTAAATCCGGGTGATCTCCTTCAACACGACAGTAATTGTGAAACATTTCTGCAGCCTTGATTCTAATTGCATGCCGATTTTACTCCCAGGAGCACCAACATGCCTGTTGCGAATTTTTGTAAAGCATTGCATATATGCTTAGTAGGGATTGCGTCACCTTGATCTGACCTTATCTTATGTTACGAAATTAAATGATCTGGCTGGATTTTTGCGAATTACAGCTACATTATGGCGCCATTTGATAGCTTTATGTGACATATATCTGGCACAAGATCTGGCACCATTGGATCTGCCCCCGGATATACGCAAAACGCCGCTTTCTTTTTATTGCCCACCCCCATAAAAGTTAGGGAGAATGCTGACTAAATATGCTAAGTAGGTAAGTGATAACACACTTAAATTACGGTGAACGTTCCTATCGAAAGGCTTTCCACACATTATTTTCGGAGCATAACCCCGACGTTGCAAAATGTTCTGCAATCAAACATGAAATAGCAACACCAATATCAGCAAATACTTGTATGTCACATATCTGTGGAACATAGTTCCGAATATATCAATGCGCGATGCACCATTAAGAGAAACTAAGCAATGTCAGCATGTGCCTTTGCATGTTTTTCCACGGGATGTCCATGCTAAGACTAAGGATTGTTGCTTTTGACAGGACGCTTAAAAGGATGCTTAGGAAGTCGCCAAGCATCAGAGCCTAATGTTAAATGTTTAGAGATAATACGCGAAAGAAATATCAGCGAGAGCGGAATCCGCCCGCACAGCAAAAGAGGTAATTCACCAATGTGCATTGTGCGCCCAGCTAGCTTAGATGGAAGAGAGCAAATAGTTATGCGGTTGTTACATGATACATCCAGTTTTTTAGAAGTTTCCACAAACCTTGTGAGCATGGTAACATATTTCCACTAGAAATGTCAAGGGCAATCAGGGATGATCGAATTGTCGAACCTCACCAAGTTCCAATCGAGATCCGTAGAGCCAACAGGCGAAGAATATTGTTGTGTATTATGACGGGAAGGCAAGGAAAATATAAATCATTTAGTGGTAATCTGGCTACGGTAGTGTATGACAATGGTCTAAGCATTGGTCTGTTGATCATTGTTTTATGTAATTTGCTCTGTATGAAGCAGTCAGTGTTTGTACACATCCAGTCCGTCGGCCTTCCTTGGCGTGCACGGCGAGTGTGAACAGTCGCGTGCACGATGCGCGTGCAACCAGCTGAGCGAGCTGTGCTGGCCGCGCGTGGCTGTTGCCGGCGGGAGCGCTCACCTGTCACCATGGTGTCACTGCTCTGCCACTGCTGCGCCACCGTCGCCAGCCGATCCGCCGCCGGGGCCGCACCGAGACATCTCACACCGACAGGCGAGTCCACTCTCGGGAAATTCCGCCGGCAGAATCGACGGCCGACCGCCGGATACGGCGGCACCTCAGTCGCCTTCCAGCGCCGTCCGCCGATCGATAGCGCGTCGCCATGGCAACAGAGCTCGCCAGCTGAATGAAGTCGGACTATCGCCTGCGGCTGCTCTGGGTCTCGGCGGGCGAGCCTGGTGCTGCAAAATTTACTGGATCTTTGATGCGTAATTATTTTTGTTCGCTCATTCAATCAGTTGGCGTGTCTTTCTGTAAGCCGACATAACGGGCATTTTCATGCCTTTCTTCAACACAGGCTCATAGCCAGGTTTCTTTTTTTGCTCAAAGATAGGGCAAGTTAGCTGAAAATGTACAATATTTGACGGCCGGCAGATATCGACCAAAAACATGGCCTGGAAGAGGAGTTAATTGTCCTTTGCACTTTTCAAAGGCCATAGGTTTATTCTTCATTTTATTTCACCTTATTGCGGCAGAGCTCCGCTGGACCGTGAATTTCTCAGCAAGGGCACGGCACACACTATCCAATATCTAGAAACTTACCCAGCCGATTTTATCGTGGAAGACGGAAATCGATTGCTTGTGACGTGATATACAGTTATCTAAACGAAGCTTCTAAAGAGTGGATATAATTTGATACCACAGCCCAGAGGCGCAAGCAAGGTCACCCGTCAACAATCAGCAATATAATAGATCAAACAAGAAACTTACAGATTTTCAGTAGGCAGAACCAAAAATGTCCGGTACGCGAAGCGTGCCGAAAGCGGTCTTTGTTTACTTGCGTTTTTTTCCCCGTGAACTCCCCTCGGAGGAGGCCCCTCCACCCGTAAACAAGAAAGAAAATGCTGGCTGCGCCCCTGCAGTGTACGAACAGCTGGTGAGATCAAAAAATGTTTCAGAAGCCACTGTTTCTATAATTCGCGATCGATTTTGTCGTATATTGCACCGCTCTATCTTCCCGACAAAAGAACGCAAACTTCCTTACATTTTTTTTTAATTTCCTCTATCAATTAAGTCCGCGTGATTGTGAAAGTCCGGTCCTGGAATTATTTCCATCAATTTTTAACCCAACCCCGAAACACATCTACGATTTATCGGGCCACTGATTTACCTTATCCTTCCCATTCCTGTATTAGCTTGCTGTATACACACCATCTCCTCCATCACCATACACCATACAGCATGCAACATACACCATGCAACATACACCGAACAGCATGCACCATACACTATGCACCATACAACATCTGCTCAATAACACTCGAATGCACGTTCATATCTTCATATCATATCTAGGATCTAGTCTATATATGCTTGGTGTTACTCATGGAGCACATACATTCGCATACACACATATACAGAGCAACACTGTATTCGAGTTTCTCCGTGGTCGTGATCGAGATCTAGTCCTCTGGACCGGTATCTGACACCTGCTACGAGGCGTGTTCTTGGCACGCCCTTTCTACACCTAGACAAGGACGCAGTCATGGAGCTGGATGAAGCTCCTCTCCATGCGGCGCGTGCTGCGAGCTGGGGAAACCTCAACGGGCCACACGATGTCCCAGTGGGTGACTGCGCCGACCGCTTGCATCGCGGTAGAATATTGCTGGACAGGTCAGTCTGCGTTACGCCGCTACGGCTTTACTGTGGGGACCAGGTCCTCTGTGTGATCGGATATCATGACACCAGGTCACCGAGTCACAGTCCGCTCCGAGCTACTCCCATAGCGTATATGGGAGTAGCTCGGAACAAGTCGCTGGCCTTGTTTGACTTTGCGGACTGCAAAGTCAAACAAGGCCAGCGTGCTTTCAGCGAGACCATTCTCACAACGACTCGCCGTCGGACCGTTGTCGGTCCGCTTCGGGGCCATTGTCGGGCCACTGCCGGATCGCTGTCAGGTCATTGCCGAACCGTTGTCGATCGCTGTTGGGCTGCTCTTAGGCCGCCTTCGGATCACTGCCGGGTTGCTGACGGGCCGCTGTCGGACCGCTGCGGGACCACTTGTCGGGTCAATGTCCGGCTACCTGTCGAGCTGCTGACGGGCCGCTGTCGGACCACTGTCGGACCGCTGTGGGGCCGCTATCGGACCGCTGTCGGACCGCTGTCGGACCGCTGTCGGACCGCTGTCGGACCGCTGTCGGGCCGCTGTCGGACCGCTGTCGGACCGCTGTCGGACCGCTGTCGCGCTGACGTTGGTCCACAGTCGGACCACAGTCAGAACACTGTCGGGCCATCGGACCGCTCTCTCGCTGCTGTTGAGCCGCAGTCTGGTCACAGTTAGACCGCTGTGGGGCCCCTGTTGGATTCCTGGTCGGCCCACTGACGTGCCACAGTCACAGTGGTTAAAGGTCCGCCCAGGACTTGCAATTTGTTCCGCTGTCTAGTCTGCCCTCTCCCTGTCCTCTCTGGTCCAGTATAACTGGAGCAGACACCCCCCAGTCGCTGCATTGCTCGAGAATGTCCGCAAGCGCCAGGATACGGGAAGTCGTGCGTCGTCAGGCGGTCAGGAAACCTGATGTTTCTTACCCCGGTCCTCAAGTCCTCGTGCAGATCCAGGGCTGGGAGACATCCCTCCTGTCTTCTACGATATTTCTTCTTGTCGTGCGGGCCAATGACCGGGAGACTTCCAACTTGTCTCTTGTCTTGCCCCTTGTCCCTCATATGCTTCTATGGCTGGCATACTTCCCTCTTGTCTCTTGCAAAGACCAAATTATTTCAGGCTTGCTTTCTCTGGCGCATCCATAGCTAGGAGATCATCGTCGTTTGTTTTGGTTTGCTAGCTTCACGAACCAACGTTTTCTGCGGACTGCAATGACCTGTGAGTGGACTAAACATGGCCTTGGAAAGACAAGGGAGGTGATATTTTTTTCGGGATGATAGTTAGCGATTCTTCAAGTAATGATTCGTTATATGTCTACACCACCGGAATGCACTCAGATGAAAGAGAGAAAAAAATATCGCCCGTGGATTCGACCTCTCTTTATGAACCATTGCGTGGACCTCAGAAAAATGTTGTATAATTATAAAACTAAAACTTTCTAGGGAGCCACACACTTCCATTACTTCATTCATCCCATACTGCTTACTTTGCTATCACAACTATCTTCAACGAGCACTAGCAACGCCTGTTGGCGTGACATGGCAGCTTCTCGCCCTCGGCGGCGGCGGCTGAAGCTACCCACCCGCGTGGCGCTCGCTGCTCACTGTGGTGTTACAGCACAGTGGTGAGCAGTGTCCCGTCTGGCGACACTTGCGGCACGAGCGACGGATCGACGGGCAAGGCCGGCCGTCGTCGTGAGGCGATGCTCCGCACATGTGAGCATCTTCCGGGCTTGGCTGACGGTCGCTGCTGGGACCACGAGCTCGGCGGCACTCTGGTCCATGCTGCCACACACGAGACAGTGCCGCCCCACCCGAGCCGTAGATTGCAGTGCTGTCTTGTAGCATTCTCTGACGCACGGCAAATGTCTGCAGCTGCTTGAAGCGTCGGGTCGGCTACCTTCAACATTCGACGGCGTGCGTCCTCGTCACGGGTTCCAGCCAATAGATGGTCTCGAAACCTATCGTCCAAACAATGCGAGCACATGCAAATGAGAAGATGTCATAAAATGACGCCATCTGTCGCAATGCACATTGAAAATCGTCAACGGTCTCGCCAGACTCCTGACACGTGCACATCAAAGACACGCCGGCCTATCACGACGTTACGCTGTTACCGCAGGTGTATCTGCACGGCCACAATCATAGCGTCCATGTCGGCACCCTTGGAAACTGGCGACCCGAGTCGGATCAATCGCACCCAGTCGTCGTCTAGTATCGAGAGTATTGCAACCCTCTGATCCACCGGGGAGTTGATCAATCCCCGTTTGCAAGCTGTATCCAGCGAACTTGGTTTCCATGTTTCGAAATTCTTCAACGAGACTGATGAGATGCGCTGGCGTGGCACGGGCGACCCTCGCCCGCTGCCGCATGCCTGATGCACGCATTACATCCACAGATAATTACGTCGACTGTTGCAAACAGCATCAGCGCCTCTGCTGGACGACGTGTGTAATAATAGTAATAGTAATTCACGCTAGGGGGACAGTAAGCCAGGTATCAATATGAACTGATGAACATTCAATGAATGCATTTCTTCATCCACAAATGATAAAAATGGTGCTTGTACATAACCCGACACAGTTAGGTTTGAGCTCTTTATGATCATCGAAGGTCACTGAGCGGGAATCACCTGAGTGTTTGGTCTTATTGGTCTTGGTAGCATATTGATTCTAGATACTCAACATGGGTTTAGAAAAGGACGATCGTGTCTCACGAACCTCTTGGACTTTTTGAACTTCGCCACAGAACAATTTGATCGGGGAAATCAGGTTGATGTAGCATATCTTGACTTTAGTAAGGCCTTTGACAAGGTACCCCATACACGGTTAATGATACAGCTTCAGTCCCATGGTATTGCAGGTAGCATCTTAAAATGGATAGAGTTGTGGCTTTCAGATAGACAGCAAAGAGTGATGCTAAATGGTACAAAGTCATCATGGCAAAATGTTCTTAGTGGAGTCCCCCAGGGGTCAGTACTAGGGCCACTACTGTTCATTATATTTGTAAATAATATTGAAAGTGGCCTAAGCAGTAAAGTTTTGAAATTTGCGGATGATTTGAAGGTCTTTAGGGCAATAACAGGTCAAGATGAGCATATCTCGCTGCAAAAAGACGAACTTGTGAAGTGGTCCGAAGAATGGCAAATGAAATTTAATTTTGATAAGTGCAAAATCATGCATGTAGGTAAGCAGCATATGAAGGCTCCATACTTGATGGGAGGCCAAGTGCTATCAGTGACTCAACAGGAGAAGGATTTAGGTGTTATTCTAAACACAAAACTGGGGGCATCAGAACAGACCAAGGAAGCCAGGAAGAAGGCACTGAGAATGCTCGGGGCAATAAATAGGAATGTATCATACAGAAGTGAGGAAGTGATCAGGAAGCTTTACTGTGCATACGTCAGGCCACATTTGGAATACCAGTGTCCTAAAATTGTTTCACCATTAACTGTGCGGATGAAGAAAGAAGTTCCTTGGGAATAGTGGAAGATTGGAAGAAAATAAAGGATCGTCACTTAAGGATTAAAAACGTGGAATGTCTTTCACTTCAGTCACATGCATTTTACATTATTTAGCAGTCGTGTGTATAATGACTGCCCACACATGTGGCAAAATGGTAAAAACCTAAGGCAAGGATGAAATAGCACAATTCCATTAACTGTGAATTTCCAGGCCACATGGTCAATTATTTTACACTGTGGAATACTGCATCCAAGCTTGGTCTCCTAGCTATGAAAAAGCTTGTTGGCTTTTAGAGAGAGTGCAAAAGAGGGCTACAAAAATGATTAATGGCATAAGCAACCTGGCATATGAGGAAAGATTGAAGAACTTGAATATGTTTTCACTTAGATATAGAAGGCTGAGAGGAGATCTCATCGAGGTCTTTAAATTTGTACATGGTCTGGAGAGGGGATATCTTGGGGAAATGTTTGAATTGAACAGAAATGATGCAATTAGAGGTCATAAATTCAAAATTAAAGTTAACCACAGCAGAACAAGGTTAAGGCAGACTTTCTTCACCAACAGGGTAGTAGAACACCAGAACCAGTTGCCAGAAAACATTGTCAGTAGCAGCACATTGAACATCTTTAAAAACAGCATAGACAATCATTATAAGAATAGAGGGCTTGCTTTTCAGTATTACAGGGAGGGCTGATTGACAGATTTGGTGGGAAACTGGTTCAGTGTACAGATTGCAACCAAGAAGGGCCCTTGTGGCTCATAGTTGCACTAATCTTTTATGTCTTTATGTCTTTATGTCTTGAAACAAATTTATTTCTTTTAAAAAAAGATTGCATATCTTTGGGCCATCCAAGCGGTTTATTGGTGTTTTGGATGCTCACCCTCAGGCAATTTACCTTGTTCCAGTTCAGCGCACAAATGTACCCTATAATCGCATAAGACAAGCAATATGACACATCACGGGCAGCAACTTTATGCTGGCATCGCGATCTGCGTTTATCACAGGAGACCGACCACCTAGCAACTTAGTTTGCCTGTCAACTTTGATTTTAAATTTGTATGATATGCATTACTTCATTCTCCGCAAGACTCTAATCTACAAGTTCTCGCTATCTAGAGTAGATTTCGCGAAAGAAGCAAACAATGAGCGAGTCGTACCGAAAAAATATAATTGCTTTCTTTTCGTCGGCCCCACTTCTCTCACGAGAGAACAAACAAAAAAACATTGACTGTAACACTACTGCCTATTCAAACTTGAGTTTTAAAAATCAGAGAGCACCACCTCCTGTCAGTGGCGGATCCAAGGAGGCTACACAGGGGCATGTAATGTTTTCCCTCCCCCTATCGAAATGGCTCAGATTGGAGGAAAGGCGCGGCACTATTATAGAATCGCCCGAGTACGCTCTTACCCCCTCCCCCGACGCACACATTTTTTGTGAGCTGAGAATGCTCCTTCTGACCTTGCTTCCTCTCCAGTGTTGTTTTACTTCGCTAATGTCTGCATAAACTGTAGGTTTTAAAATAATTATATCACATCAGGGTGTCGTTTTATGAAAGCAATTGGAGAAAGTACGCACGGTGTCTCGGAAAATAATCCCGCAACAGTCAATGAACTAGCCCCTGATCCCTCGAGGAAAACTCATTGTGAAAGGCCAATCCCATTGAATTTGATCCGTCTCCCCTGCGTCCGCTTCTAAGTGGCAACTATCACTTGACCAGCTGGTAGTTGAGGATCTTCAGTTTTTCGTATCTTGTTTCAACTCAAGGTGTATACGTTCCCATTAATTGACAGCCTACTGTCCCTTCCTCAATGAAAAAATAACGGCATGGAAGCCAATCACTTTCAACCTGTCGGGAGGGGAGCCACTTCTCCGGAACCACTCACCTTCAACTTGTCTGCAGGGAGCCACTTCTCCGGAGCTAATCACCTTCAACTTGTCTGCAGGGAGCCACTTCTCCGGAGCTAATCACCTTCAACTTGTCTGCAGGGGAGCTACTTCTCCGAAGCCAATCACCTTCAACTTGTCTGCAGGGAGCCACTTCTCCGGAGCTAATCACCTTCAACTTGTCTGCAGGGGAGCTACTTCTCCGAAGCCAATCACCTTCAACTTGTCTGCAGGGGAGCCACTTCTCCGGAACCACTCACCTTCAACTTGTCTGCAGGGAGCCACTTCTCCGGAGCCAATCACCTTCAACTTGTCTGCAGGGGAGCTACTTCTCCGAAGCCAATCACCTTCAACTTGTCTGCAGGGAGCCACTTCTCCGGAGCTAATCACCTTCAACTTGTCTGGACGGGAGCCACTTCTCTGGAGCCAATCACCATCAACTTATCGGGAGGGGAGTCACTTCTCCGAAGTGGCGCCGCGCCACTGATTTTGAGGAACCTTTCTGAGGCGAAGGATTAAGAGGTTCATTCGAGCAATCTGCATGGTCGCCTTTTCTACTCAGAGGACGTCGTTGGCGAAGAATTCATTGAGGGGGAGTGTACTCGAACGTCTTGGAGGGGCATTTTTCCGGTCGAACGGGTACCACATCTTCACGGAGGCATACTCCTAGTCCTCCTGGATCCGCCAATGCTATCATTCAGGAGTCAGGGGCGGATCCAGGAAGTAGCATGAAGGGCACTAGTCTGAATGCGCGCCACAGCAATAGTACATTGAGACGTAGGATGGTACCTTCGGCTGAAAATCTGCTGAGTGGGAGTACATTCGAACTTTCTAGCCTTTTCCCGGCCGGAGGGGCGCCGCCCTCCGTGAGAGGGTACTTCAGCATATGTCCACAGTGCCCCCTGCATCCGCCCCTGCCAGAGGTGTACCTTAACTAATACCCTGAGTAGCACTGCTTGAGGCCAATCAGCACCGCGTTGCATCATTTCTGGCGCAGTAAACGAACAACTGGGACGTTTCACGATGCACTGAATAGCTGACGTAATCCCATTGACATGGCGTTGGCAGAGTACAGCATAACGTCAGTATTCCCTTATTGTCGCTGTCTGAAAGCAAACTAAGCTTCAATAAGACCGTATAAACGACATGGGAGACACCTCCTCCACACCTTCAACACCTTAACTCTCACAGACTATAACGTAATAATCCACCAAATATAAATGTAATATTCTTTGAATTTGTTTTTGCCGGGGTGGGGGAGGAAACCAGCTATGAAGGCAGCGCAATTGACCTTGACTATGCGGTACACCATTACGCACCCCCATCCCACCCACACTGTCTGCCGCAGACGTCTCAGACATCGCCGGCGTTAAATTCTACTGACGCCAGGAGTATGTCGGGATTCTGATGCGTGTAAGCAGGCCTTTAGCCCACCATCTAAAGCCCATTCCGAGAAATCGAGAGTGATGCAATTTGGCACGCGATGCACTTAACCCGGTCTTTCCTACCGGTTTCACGTCGGTCATTGCATTTACATCATGGAGTGTGAATCAGTCTAACATTGAGTGCATTTGTTGTGGTTGCATTGGACGTGTATATTCACATTGACGTGAATATTGTTGGTAGAATGGCGTTTTGCTATATAATTGTAAGCATTCTTTTTTAGTCGGTCGTTTTAAGACAACATCTAATACAGTGGCGCGGTCAGTATTTCTTAAGAGAGCCCGACCCAAACAAATATAGCGGACCAAAGAAAGCTTTCGCGTGGTGAGTATATCAACATGTCTGGTTTGACCTAGCGTATATTTGGTTATTAAGGGGGAGGGGCAGACCCCCTTCGCTGCGCCGCTGATCTGATATGACGTGCTGACACGTGCGCAATGCAGCTACAGTAACAAAACATCATGTGTTGCCGACATATTCAGGCTGACAGCTTGGCAGGTCTATACGCAGCAGTTGGAGCAGGCTCAATGCACGGCTAATCTTTTCGAGAACCGAAACCCGGATGCGAGTCGGTCAGTTGCTAACCGTGTCCTTCATAGCCATGCCCTGGGCTCGGCATTCCGAAAATGCAGACATGAAGGCTGACGGCTTTGCGACAACGAACCGACGGCTGGCATGACAATACCTTCACGTCTTATTCGACCTTGAATCTAAAGCTTTACTGATCTTTATTAAATCTAAGGCGCCTGATGTCATAAGTCATGATTCATGATTTACAATTAATTTCACCAATGTTCATACATGGTGGCCTTTCTCTCAGCAAGTCGACAAAAACTATATCCTATAGTAAAGGCGTTGGGCGCCGCGTGAACGGGCAAAGACATTTCGTCACTGAAGGTAGCACAGCTCGACTCGACGACCCTACAGATGCGACAAAGTCTCGCTCCTCAGCTTGTGTCTAAACCTTGGCAGATTCGCCTGGGTGGAGTGCCAACCTGACCAAATCAATTGCGCATGCTGTGTGATATTCGATAAGCCGTTTGGCGTTGATCCGCCCAAGATGCTGGACGATGTCAGACATATGATCTCTGAGCTGTCTCCTGCTGATCATGCGCGCACGAAAGGCTCATGATCTCCTGGACACGGTGAGCCTGAGCGCTACCACGCGATCCACACGTGGACATGCAGCCACACGAATAGATACTCCTGATCAGTACGTGTTTTGTCTCAGCACACGCGAACTGTGTGCCGAGCTTCATGTTCAGTGGCGCAGCCAGGGTTTTTAAGTGGGGGCACGACAAAAAATGTAATGGAACAAATAACGCATTTGGTGCGCTTCACGAACCCAACATCTACTTCACGATTTATTGTCTCATGTAGTGCATATTTGGTTGCTTTAGCTGCACCCCTGTTCCAGTTCGACTATAATTGAGCTCACTTTACCGCTAGGAGAGGTTAACTTTCCGTGTTGCGACAGGAATCACGACACCTTTGAATCCGCAGTTAATTTCATTTGCAACACGCATAGTCAATGTGCATGTCGATACAGACTCTCTGCGGTTCATCGATAGTGTGCCGAACATCCCAGCCCGATATCTAATATGATATGGATTTAGACAGCTTTGTTATGTGACTATATGTACGGAGACCACTTGTTTTCAGCGTGTACTAGTGACCAGGAGACAACATTGCAGCAGAGTGTGTGTGTTTATGTGTGTGTGTGTGTGTTCATATGTGTGTGTGTGTGTGTGTGTATGTGTGTGTGTGTGTGTGTTCATGTGTGTGTGTGTGTGTGTGTGTGTATCTGTGTGTGTGTGTGTGTGTGTGTGTGTGTGTGTGTTAATTTGATCAGCCTGCCACAAGTACGGTGATATCGGCCGTTTCCGATGTTTGATGTTGGAGACTCGGAGAGATGGTTAGCATTGATAGCGAAGAGATGATGGAGATATGAAGACTGGTGACTGATATGAAGACTGGAGATCTAATCAGGAACATCTATCCGTGTGGTTTCATGTCCACGTGCAGATCGCGTGGTAGCGCTCAGACCGACTGTGCCCAGATCATCAACGTTTTGCGCGCTCGTGATCAACGGGACAGATATCATATATCTGACATCGTCCAGCATCTTGGGTGGCGGTGAACAGATCCTGATGAGTTATTAGCAGAAATGTATATACTAGTATATACATTAGTAGAAAATAGTGAAAGAAATTGTGGTCCAGACAGAGCTAAAATGAAATATTGGGTGTGATTGGGCGAGGGGGTTGAGGTAATCGCATCTCCATTGAACATTTCAAGAACACATTGACACTGCCATTTTAACTTTTGTTTCCCTGTTTGTTTTGCTTGTATTAGTTCGTCTTTTTCTTTGTTCCTTTTCAGATATGGCTGCTAGTACTAAATTTTTTGCTCTGTTGTCCTTCGTTGTTTTTTGTGTTTGCCTTGTTCTTATCAGGTTAAAAAAAAAACATTTTCTTCTTATTCTTGTTCCATGTTTTTTCACGTTATGGGTAGAGTCGGGAAAGGGTAAGTGAAGGAGTTGTTTGAGAGTAGGTTATTCAATGTCGGTTGGTTTTGGCGCGGGTGAATGGTTTGTTGTAGGCAGTGGATGTGTTTCCTTTGTAGGTTAAGCGTGCTGTAGGTGCACTGGGTATGGAAGAATGACAGTGAAGTGTCGTAGTCGTTGTCTGAGAGGTCTGAGTCTGTGATAGGTTCGTAGTGAGCTGGCCGGTATCTGCGTGGTGAACGTGGCTGCCGGGGGGTGAGGTGGGTTGGGGGGTTCCTGTGGAGATGGCATAGGTGATGGGTTGCGTGTTCTGCGCTGCCGCAGTGTGAGGGGGGGCTTGTGTTGAGCGGCTGGGTATGTTGCGTTGTGACGGGCGGTAGAGTGTGTCTGAGGTGGATGATGTGCGAGTCGCTGAAGCGATCTGGTGATAGTTGTGATAGTTGATGTTGAAGGATACTTTGTTTTGAGAGCTGTGACCATTATGTGAAGTATGTGTGCGATGCGTCTGCTTGTGTCAGTCGGTGCGCTGTGTGTGTGTGTTGTGGTGGTTGAGCCGTATACTCTACGTGTGTTTAAGGTGCTTGTGTGGCCGGCTCATTGCAACGTATGGGTGCTGGTCGTTGACATGCGACCTTGCCCAGGGCAAGGTCCAGCCCTCGAGGTGGACGGGACGGAGGATTTTTATCTCCGCTCCCCACCGAGGGCAGGCCCCGCCCGAGGAGGTGTGGCCTCCGCCACTCCAGACGCAGCACCGCACCTCGCTTTTGCGTGCATTTGTGTGGTGTGTGCCGACACAAGTGCCGCATGTTGGTGTCGAGTTGCGCCCCCTCCCCTCGGGTGACCGCAACGCTGATAAACTTGAGAGCATCACGGGAGGGGTGCTCGTGAAGTGACCGTATATCTAATGCATCCGGCTTTGAGGTGTGTAGGCGGTTTGCGTGTGTTGAAGGTCAGTACGAGTATGTGTGGGCCCTGTTTATGTGGTGGGACGGGCGACTTGTAGACGGAGATGATCCTCTGCCTCGCAAACTTGAAGGCCCTTGCGTGGACTGTGCCTTGTGATGTGTTGGGGTGTGCGGCTGGCGTGATGGTGATTGACGTGTTTTCAATATGTTCGATTGTTGGTAAGATGCTAACGACCGTTAAGATTGGATTAGGACCCCGCCCCAAAAAGCGTGTTTATGGCGACGCAATGTTCCATTCAATCACGAATTCGTGATGAGATATGTTGGGCCCTTCTGCACGAGGTGTCCATGATATTCAAATCTAGCTGAAGCTCGAATTCCGTTAACTACTGAATTTCTACTCCTCAGTGGCTGATGAGTAGTGATACTTTCACTGGCACCGCGACCATCTATGGCACCATAAATTATGTAGTGCTTGAATTGGTCTCTTCAGCCAGCTCCGACAATTGCTGGATTACCACACCTCATCTACATGAGAGGTGGAACTTTTTAATGCGGTGTGATAAGGAAAACGTGTGAAAATATTGTTGAGCTTTTCGGATGTTCTGGTACATCTGAAGCCCGTTTGCGAGAGTTTACATTCGAACGTTTCAATGCTCATGTAAGCGAGGTAGATGGGATGAAAGAGATAGAGAAAATAGTAAATAACGCGAATGATGACTGAAACAAGCTGTAGAGCAGGAGACGAAGAAATACGCGGAGAAACTGCAGATGTTTTCTGTACCTAATGTATGGGAATATATACTCGAATGGCCCTATTATTGCTACTGAAATTCGTGGCATGATAATCCTTATAGCTCTGAGGTGATACAACATCTTACATTTTCTTCAATGAATGGATCTCAAATTGTGCTACGCCTCAGCAAAATATTACACGAGTACGTGCGAGGGCGATGCCTGCACGAGTAATCTGTCGTGGATTTACGACTCACGGCGAGCATTCTCTCGTGAATTTACAACTCACGGGGAGCATTCTCTCGTGGATATACGACACACTTCGAATATTCTCTCGTGGATATACAACTCACGGCGAGCATTTTCTCCTGGATGTACGATTCATGGGAGAGTATTCTCGCGTGGACATACGACTCACGGGAGAACATTTTCTCGTGGACATACCACCCACGGCGAGTATTCTCTCGCGAATATACTATGAAAGTTCATCTGAGCGACCCAGTCCTGCCCGTGCAGGCCGAACCACAGTAGCTTAGTTATGAGTCGGCTTACGGGGCGTCGGTCATATGAAAAGGGTCCCTCTCCCTGCCTAGCTTACCTTCACTTTTAAGAATTCCTCGGACGTCGGGCGCCCTCCTTCCAAATGACTCATGTGTGTGTGTGTGTGTGTGTGTGTGCGTGTGCGTGTGCGTGTGCGTGTGCGTGTGCGTGAGTGTGTGTGTGTGTGTGTGTGTGTGTGTGTGTGTGTGTGTGTGTGTGTGTGTGTGTGTGTGTGTGTGTGTGTGTGTGCATACATCGCGGGGGAAGATTACCGCCTGTGGAACTCGAACTCAAAACCTCCAGGTCGTGAGACACCATACCCTGCACTGTTTGACCTCGTATTATCGTGAAAATGCAATGCAGCTCTGGTCTATGGTCTACTAGGTTTTTAAAGTCCATGGGGCTACCAACAGAGCATATCAGCGATCAATCCACAGGCTGCCTGTGGCGGCATGATGTACAGCTGATGGTGTACGGCTGCATTGACGGCGCTGTGGCGGCATGATGTACAGCTGATGGTGTACGGCTGCATTGACGCCGCTGTGGCGGCATGGTGTACAGCTGATGGTGTGCGGCTGCATTGACGGCGCTGTGGCGGCATGATGTACAGCTGATGGTGTACGGCTGCATTGACGGCGCTGTGGCGGCATGTGTACAGCTGATGGTGTACGGCTGCATTGACGGCGGTGTGGCGGCATGTACAGCTGATGGTGTACGGCTGCATTGACGGCGCTGTGGCGGCATGATGTACAGCTGATGGTGTACGGCTGCATTGACGGCGCTGTGGCGGCATGATGTACAGCTGATGGTGTACGGCTGCATTGACGGCGCTGTGGCGGCATGATGTACAGCTGATGGTGCACGGCTGCATTGACGGCGCTGTGGCGGCATGATGCACAGCTGATGGTATACGGCTGCATTGACGACGCTGTGGCGGCATGATGTACGATCTTGTGTTGTAACAGGGATATTCACAACTCGTTTCTTGCCCTCGCTTATCCGGCATCCATAGTGGTGCTTTATGGTGGGAAGGAACTTTTTAAGTGGATATGCGATAAAAACGAAGCTTCAACCTTTCATCTTCCAGGGGACCACGGACACATGTTCACATTGCACGAATAGTGTTGGCAGGTTCGGATATCCTCCGGTAGGTGGAAGACAACGCCGCAGACGAAGTGGTGACCAGTAGCTGCAGGGTGCGCCGCCTTGGACCTGAGGTACGGATGGTACGACCCTTGTCGTCCACAAAACATGCGCCTCTCACCTGCACAACAGCTTAAATCACCATAGCAACGGGCACCGGTCAATGCACGAACGCCAGCACAGTGTTGGCCGCGCTCTGCATTGGAGACAGTGGAGTCTCGAGTTTCGAGAAAGGAGCACATCTTATTATGGTGGAGTCGCGTTTGCTGGAGTCGCGTTAGCATCGTAGGGAAAGGGGTAATTATAATTGTGCTGCCCTGAATCATGTACACGTCATAATTCGACTACACTTTTTCCATTGAAGCAACTCTCAACATTTTAGAGACACAAGGCAAAAGGCCACTGGAGGAAAGGCTCCTGTTGCTACATCCAATTTTACGACTCGGAGTCAGAAACAACAGCGGTTCTCTCGGGGTGGCAGTGGGTGTAAATATTTAAAGAAAAGTTGGTGGTTTTCAAAAGAGAAAATAATAATTAAAGGGAGATAAAGGGGAAATATGAAGATAATGGAAAACATGAGGACAAAGAAAAACATGAAGGTAAATGAAAACCATAATCTGAAGGAAAAACAAAGCAAAGTGAGCTGGATGGAATGTTTTGTATAGAAGGCAGACGGTGATATTCTTCACAATCAAAAGGGAGGGATGAGCCAAAACAAAGAGAAAAGCAGTTAAGCTGGATGGTTTGCTTTGTTGCAATTCTTCCAAACACTCCCGTACAACCAAGAACAAAACACCAATGGCTGAAAGGGCCAGTGGCCCCATATAATATACAAAGTTATACATCTGCATACAGGCACCTACAGCACACATATAACTGCATGCAATAGTTGGAGACAGCTTAGTGTGCGACGCGCAATCATTGCTGCAATTAGGAAGTGCTTCTTTGTCGAGCTCAGATCCGGGAGAAGCACATGATGTATGTTCCCCGCATCGTGCATTGTCTTCTCGTGAAATACATGTATAAATAATCCATACCAATTCGCAACATATATAAAATGACAGCCAATGGAATGGACGGTTTGCGGTGCTGCTCATATTGGTGCACCATGTGAAATACGGGGATACGAGGTCTGCTCGCAACGAGGCTTGTGCTTTTCAGTCGAATCTCTTCGCTCTGGTCACTCCTGAACGATACTAAAGAACAACGAGAACAGGAATTGTCAGGGGCCACACTCTCACAAGCGTGACTGGGTTCAGGTGCGAGCGTTGTCTCGCTCTGTTAGTGCCTGTAAGGTGGCAAGGCACACGTGGCCGATCGACTGGCAAAGGGGCGCAGCCAGCCCCGCAATCTGACGGTGCCAAAAGACCTCCGTACCGTCCGAAGCAGGTACGGCCGGTCACGTGTACAGAGCACACCTCAGCGACACGAATACAAAACAACTCAACACAAGTATGAAATGCACATGGCATCAGACGCAAACATGACGGCAAGTCCGATTGAGTCGGCCTCCTCCGAGGCCGACAACACGCGAAAGCTCGAGATCGTAACCGGTTGTGAAGCTCGTCCATTCAGGGCCCAGGCCACACTGCGCCGCCAGGCCACCACCAGACCGCACTGGCGCCGTCAGGTCACCACCAGACGACACTGCGCCGCCAGGTCACCACCAGACCGACACTGGCGCCGTCAGGTCACCACCAGACGACACTGCGCCGCCAGGTCACCACCAGACCGCACTGGCGCCGTCAGGTCACCACCAGACCGCACTGGCGCCGTCAGGTCACCACCAGACGACACTGCGCCGTCAGGTCACCACCAGACGACACTGCGCCGCCAGGTCACCACCAGACCGCACTGGCGCCGTCAGGTCACCACCAGACGACACTGCGCCGCCAGGTCACCACCAGACCGCACTGGCGCCGTCAGGTCACCACCAGACCGCACTGGCGCCGCCAGGTCACCACCAGACCGCACTGGCGCCGTCAGGTCACCACCAGACGACACTGCGCCGCCAGGTCACCACCAGAC
The DNA here is from genome assembly GCA_034440575.1 of Imbricaverruca yamaguchii. Taxonomy (NCBI): domain Eukaryota; kingdom Metazoa; phylum Arthropoda; class Thecostraca; family Neoverrucidae; genus Imbricaverruca; species Imbricaverruca yamaguchii. The sequence continues at coordinate 8,249 of JAOTOL010000565.1, read as the reverse complement.
GACATTGCGCCGCCAGGTCACCACCAGACGACACTGCGCCGTCAGGTCACCACCAGACGACACTGCGCCGCCAGGTCACCACCAGACGACACTGCGCCGCCAGGTCACCACCAGACGACACTGGGCCGCCAGGTCACCACCAGACGACACTGCGCCGCCAGGTCACCACCAGACGACACTGGGCCGCCAGGTCACCACCAGACGACACTGCGCCGCCAGGTCACCACCAGACCGCACTGGCGCCGTCAGGTCACCACCAGACGACACTGCGCCGTCAGGTCACCACCAGACGACACTGCGCCGTCAGGTCACCACCAGACGACACTGCGCCGTCAGGTCACCACCAGACCGCACTGGCGCCGTCAGGTCACCACCAGACCGCACTGGCGCCGTCAGGTCACCACCAGACGACACTGCGCCGCCAGGTCACCACCAGACGACACTGCGCCGTCAGGTCACCACCAGACCGCACTGGCGCCGTCAGGTCACCACCAGACCGCACTGGCGCCGTCAGGTCACCACCAGACGACACTGCGCCGTCAGGTCACCACCAGACGACACTGCGCCGCCAGGTCACCACCAGACGACACTGCGCCGTCAGGTCACCACCAGACGACACTGCGCCGTCAGGTCACCACCAGACGACACTGCGCCGCCAGGTCACCACCAGACCGCACTGGCGCCGGCGGAAACACGTAGCCGGATACCAGCGGACACACGGAGCCGGATACCGGCGGACACACGGAGCCGGACACCGGCGGACACACGGAGCCGGACACCAGCGGACACACGGAGCCGGACACCGGCGGACACGCGGAGCCGGACACCAGCGGACACACGGAGCCGGACACCAGCGGACACACGGAGCCGGACACCAGCGGACACACGGAGCCGGATACCGGTGGGCACGCGGAGCCGGACACCAGCGGACACACGGAGCCGGACACCAGCGGACACACGGAGCCGGATACCGGCGAACACACGGAGCCGGACACCAGCGGACACACGGAGCCGGACACCGGCGGACACACGGAGCCGGACACCGGCGGACACGCGGAGCCGGACACCAGCGGACACACGGAGCCGGACACCGGCGGACACACGGAGCCGGACACCAGCGGACACACGGAGCCGGACACCAGCGGACACACGGAGCCGGATACCGGTGGGCACGCGGAGCCGGACACCAGCGGACACATGGAGCCGGACACCAGCGGACACACGGAGCCGGATACCGGCGAACACACGGAGCCGGACACCAGCGGACACACGGAGCCGGACACCGGCGGACACACGGAGCCGGACACCGGCGGACACGCGGAGCCGGACACCAGCGGACACACGGAGCCGGACACCGGCGGACACACGGAGCCGGACACCAGCGGACACACGGAGCCGAATACCGGCTGACACACGCTGCGCCGTGCCAGGACGGCCACCGGCCGTACCGAGCCTCGACCCGGCCGCCCGTGTTCGTCGGGTTGCCAGTCGCCACAGCTAGCTCCTGTCCTCTTGGTCGACGCGCCGCGCCATCGTCGAGACCCGCGGCGTGTCCGTCACCACGGCCGCACTGCGTCGATGGCACCGATTCGACGAGCGAGTCCCAGCCAGCGCGGGAGATCGGGCACACCGCCGGGGGTCGGGCACACCGCCGGGGGTCGGGCACACCGCCGGGGGGCACACCGCCGGGGGTAGGCACACCGCCGGGGCACACGCGGGGAGGCACACCGCCGGGGCAGCACACCGCGCCCGGGGGAGGCACACCGCCGGGGGTGAGGCACACCGCCGGGGGTCAGGCACACCGCCGGGGGTAGGCCACCACCGGGGTGAGGCACACCGCCGGGGGTGAGGCACACCACCGGGGGTGAGGCACACCGCCGGGGGTGAGGCACACCGCCGGGGGTGAGGCACACCGCCGGGGGTCAGGCACACCGCCGGGGGTCAGGCACACCGCCGGAGAACGGGCACGCCGCCGGGGGTCGGGCACACCGCCGGGGTGAGGCACACCGCCGGGGTGAGGCACACCGCCGGGGGTCGGGCACACCGCCGGGGGTAGAGCAGGCCGCCGGGGTGAGGCACACCGCCGGGGGTCAGGCACACCGCCGGAGGTCGGGCACACCGCCGGGGGTGAGGCACACCGCCGGGGGTGAGGCACACCGCCGGGGGTCAGGCACACCGCCGGAGGTCGGGCACACCGCCGGGGGTGAGGCACACCGCCGGGGGTCAGGCACACCGCCGGAGGTCGGGCACACCGCCGGGGGTGAGGCACACCACCGGGGGTGAGGCACACCGCCGGGGGTGAGGCACACCGCCGGGGGTCGGGCACACCGCCGGGGGTCGGGCAGGCCACTGTTCACGAGCCGGTCACTAACTGTCCGACGCCGGACCGTGACGACGCATCACGCGTCACTGCTGGGCGAGCCGGCGGCACTGGAGCCCGAGCCTCCAGCCGCCGCCGGGGCACACTTGGCCGCGTCCAGCTGGCCGTAGGCGGGCGGCTGCAGTGAGCAGTAGGAGGGAGGCGACTGCACCACCACCTCGTACGGCGGCGGGTTCGAGTCCACCGGCGGCACCACCCTCGCTACCCTGTGGACAGAGGAGAACCTGGTCAGCTGGTCGCACGCTATGCCACTGACACTCGGTGTAACCTGGCAGGTGCAGGGGGAACAGGACGAGTGGCTGTCCTGTGCTGATTGGGTTCTTGTCAAGAGTCGTCATTTAACTCGAGTAGTGTTCAAGCGGGTGTTCCAGCAACGATTCAATGTTACATTCTGGCAGATGTTTATCGGAGGTGGGATGGCCTTTAGGAAGACACTTCTGAATAGCTTTACCCGTTGGAATGTTTCTTTTTTATCGGGGTATATCATTCACACGTTTGGAAGGGTACTTTGTTCGGGCTTAAACACGTGCTTGGCCCATCCGTCGCATTGCATCACGAGCACACCATGAGCTTGATTGATTCAATGTTAAGGCATGCTAATTTGGGTGCAATGGCCAATGCAGAATATCCACTAACACAATCATAACTATCGACTAAGTCACACCTTTCGGAGTTCAGTTCGGAATTCATCAGTCAGCCTAACAGATTCCGAACTAGTCACATTCACCAATGGTCGCAGGGTCCTTCATCTCATCCTGCTCTTCCCTCGTCCATAGGACAGGTGAGCCGACGCAGGTCTCAAAATAAGACGGAATTCTGATCTGTTGGTGTTACCGCTCATGATGATCTGTAGTACGCACCAAGCAACGCCTCAGATCAGGATATGCAGAGGGTATTGCCAAGAATGCAGGTCGGACCAAGAATTGGTTACATTAATTCAGAAAATCACGACGGTAATGTTTAGGCTAGCCATCCGGCCCCGGCATTTAACACAATACACTGCCTAAATGCGTCCTATCTTAGGAATGCCTCCCGAATTCCCACAGCAGGAAAATGCACACCCACACAATGCTGATGTTGCTCGGACCATCGTATCAGGTATGCCAGATGAAGGTGGCGCAGGAGGCGCACCAGACCAGAACAACATGTGAGCCGCCGACCAACAAAACACCAACAGCACATGATTGATCATTCTGGCGCCAACTCCAGGACAGAATGCTGAAGGGGCGTAGAGCAACCCCGACGATAACCAGTCGGCTGCAGGATGACCTTCGCCGGCCGGCAGCCCGTTCGGCGTGAGCACCGAGCACGTGCGTGTGTGCAGCCGTGTTTGCAAGGGTGCAGTCCGCCTGTCTCGGCCCGCGGGCGTCGCCAAGGCCGGCCGGCGGAGGCACGTGCAGGTGCGGCGGCATACGACCTGGCCAGATCACCCCTGCCGCCGCCGACCTGGGTCGGTCATCCGCACTGACTGGCCGCCGGTCGGATCCCCCGAGTCGTCCCGTCCCGTCCCGTCTCCCGTCGGGGCTTCACCGCCGGCGACCCACCCGAGTCTGTGTGACGTCATCGTGACGTCACACTGACTCGCCGCCGGTCGGATCCCCCGAGTTGTCCCGTCTCCCGTCTCCCGTCTCCCGTCTCCCGTCGGGGCTTCACCGCCGGCGACCCACCCGAGTCTGTGTGACGTCATCGTGACGTCACCGGGCGGCGCCGCCACTCCTGCCGGCGGTCACGGAACCGGCGCCGCCTCCCCGGAAGGGGCCCCGCTGCACGGTCGTGGTACCGCGGCGACCGTGCCAAGAACGTAGGCGTATACCAGCAGCAAGTGGCACGTGACCCCCTGTAGCACATGAAGGGCCGCATTGCAGAGGGAGGGAAGTTAAAATCTCCCGAAGAACTATTTTTATGGTAAAACCCATTCATCCCCCGGCCCATATGACAGCATGTTTAACATACGTCTTTACAATTTGTAGTTAATGGGCCGATGTCAAGCAAAGGACACTCGGTCAGCCAGTGAGCCGCTTCAAAATACATGCCTCCTCACTTAAACCCTGTGTGCGCAACTGGTCACGACTACGATTCAGCAGTTCAGGAGGAAAATCCTGGTTTGCGCGTGACGCCAGCCATCCCCAGACACAGCTGAGGAGGGGGTGGGGTGTAGTCTGACTGGGAGCCAACCGTAACGCAATGCGGACGCGCAGCATATATGTCGCCGTTGATATAGGTCGGCCGGAAGGAATGGCGTGTTATCGGCTATTGGTCTCGATGAGTCTGTGATGTGGACATCAGCAGACTGGTGGCCTACCATGAGTACTCCCTCCGAAACTGCAGTCGGTGCTGTTGCAATCCAAGGACATTTCTTGCCACCCATTCTAGCCTGGATGTTGTTATAATTTGCTTCGATTGAGAGCTCGCCGACATGTTGCTTCCACCAACAACCGTACGCTGCATGCAGCTCTGATGTGGTCTGGAAATGCGCGTCGGAGATAGACATGTGGTGCTATGTTTGTATCTCATCGTGCTACATCATGATGCTATGATGTCATGTCATGCTACGCATTCTCAACTTTTTAGTCTAAACAGCTGCATTCATCAGGAAAGTTGTAAATTATCATTCATGGCTTCTTGAGAATGAAGACTTCCCTCTCGTGAACTACGGCTGATGAAAGTTTGAAATCGTATAGACATCGGAAATACATAGGTCACCTGTCTCATGCTGTCCGCAACTGCTCCGTATCAACTTAACTTCGAATCAAGCAGGACCGAACCTAGAAAACTTGGGTGAGAAAGGGAAGAGCAGGCCTTCAATCCAAATTTGTCCGTCCAGTGCTGACTAATTAGCAGGAAACCACCTTGCTTTCGCTAAGGGACAAAAGAAGCCGCATCGCAGCCGTGTCTGACTGTCGGCAGGAAGCCCTGCCCCGGACGCCGTAGCGAGACTCGTGACGCGTCATTGGACGAGTGGGTGGTGTCTCTCCTTGCCAGTCGGATGCAGCTGGGTCACGACTGGGCCGAGGTGTGGCAATGTAGGCTCTCGAGGGCGCCGCGCCGGCCACGACAGCCGGGGGACGACACCGGCCGGCGCGAGGTGACTAACCGTCGGCCGGCGAGCGCCGTCACTTCCGGCCGTGCGCGTCACTCTGGCCGTGCGCGTCACACGAGTCGGCGCGTCACTCTGGCCGTGCGCGTCACACGAGTCGGCGCGTCACTCTGGCCGTGCGCGTCACACGAGTCGGCGCGTCACTCTGGCCGTGCGCGTCACACGAGTCGGCGCGTCACTCTGGCCGTGCGCGTCACACGAGTCGGCGCGTCACTCTGGCCGTGCGCGTCACACGAGTCGGCGCGTCACTCTGGCCGTGCGCGTCACACGAGTCGGCGCGTCACTCTGGCCGTGCGCGTCACACGAGTCGGCGCGTCACTCTGGCCGTGCGCGTCACACGAGTCGGCGCGTCACTCTGGCCGTGCGCGTCACACGAGTCGGCGCGTCACTCTGGCCGTGCGCGTCACACGAGTCGGCGCGTCACTCTGGCCGTGCGCGTCACACGAGTCGGCGCGGCCAGATCACCCGGGCCGACCGTGTGACGTTTTCTATTGGGAAATTCGCCGCGAGCCGCGAGATGCCGCCGCCGCGCCAACAAGTCGTTCGGGCTCTACCGCCAGCCGGCGCTCCGCCGGCTGTCGGAGCCTGGCGGGTCCGGCGGCGTCTCGCCGAGACCAGTAGCCTCCTCCGCTGAGTGGTCTGTTTGATTCATTGATCATTTGGGTTTACTGCTGAGGGGCCAAACAAGACAAACAGACGAATGGATGCTGGTGGCGTCCGGAGTGAATATCTTCACAGACACGAACATTCACTACCGGAAATAATCCTACTGCTAACTTGACGATTTCGCTATCGAACAACAGCATCCAGTCCCATTGTTCCATCAGCATTTTGTTAAGATTTCCAAGTGGGCCGTAAAATAAGACATCGGCGCCGCAGTTCCGCTGTCCGTGACACCGCTTCAGCGCAGTCACGTGACAATGACTGCGCATGCTCGCACGCTGTGAAACACATCGCTCTCAGCCGGTTTAAGCAGGCCCGAGGCCACCGGAAGTGCAGTCGGCATGACGACAAGCCTACACGCCTTACCGTGCCTCCCAGTCGGCGTGACGACAAGCCTACACGCCTTACCGTGCCTCCCAGTCGGCATGACGACAAGCCTACACGCCTTACCGTGCCTCCCAGTCGGCGTGACGACAAGCCTACACGCCTTACCGTGCCTCCCAGTCGGCGTGACGACAAGCCTACACGCCTTACCGTGCCTCCCAGTCGGCATGACGACAGCCCACACGCCTTACCGTGCCTCCCAGTCGGCGTGACGACAAGCCTACACGCCTTACCGTGCCTCCCAGTCGGCGTGACGACAAGCCTACACGCCTTACCGTGCCTCCCAGTCGGCATGACGACAAGCCTACACGCCTTACCGTGCCTCCCAGTCGGCGTGACGACAAGCCTACACGCCTTACCGTGCCTTCCAGAAGGAAAGCTAAGGTGGCCGCCGCAACATGCCATGGCCCAGGGGAGCACCAGGGATTTTCTTGAGGCACAAGTGCCGGGATGAATAAAGCGCATCGATTTTATGTTTGTTTGTTTTTGATCAGGACAAAATGTTCAAGGTTTATTTTCAGGAGAAAAAAAAAATGTTCAGAAAAAAAGTTGTAGAGCAGGGAGGAGAGAGGATAAGGTTGGTCCGTATTCTTAGCTTCCAAAATGCCGAAGACAACGTTTCGAACCCTAAGGGTGACGGGGCCCTCACACCATCGCCCTCCTTCCCCTCCATGGGTGCGCCTATGCCGCATCGTGAGAATAGAGAGCTGATGTGATCATAAATATTCGCGAGTTTTCTGCCTGAGCAAAAACTTGACGAGAGGACATGACCTTAAGCTATGAGGATTGCATTTTTGGGAGAAAGAATGGTCATCAGTCAACACGGCATGGACAATATTCTGACGGAAAACTGATACTGTGGTGTGCGTGGTCGAACAGCCAAATGACCTGACCCGCCCTTTGGCGGGAGCGAGGTTGGTGTCACCAGACTTAACCCATGTGCTTTCTGGATTACCCTCGGCAGAGCACACATCACCAGGATTCCGACCAGCATTTCCTCAGTGATAAGATGCCCAATATGCAATCTCTTGAATTATTGGTCGGGAGAGGTGCAAGTAAAACAGCAACAACGAAAACTAAAGCTAGGATGTAGGGAGTAGAGGAACACATGTTGCGAAATACAAAGCTTCTTCAGGGATCAGCAAAACTTTGCGAAAGTTAGTGAAGCGCAGTGCTGCGAAAGTCTGGGCGACTTTTGACCGAGCCTCCAGTTGACCTCAGGCCGAACCTGTCGACCTCTGGTCGGGCCCGCGGCTGACACGAGCCACGGCCCAGCGCGGCTGGTGACCTCTGGACGAGCCGGCTGACCTCGGAGCCGGCTCGGTGACCTTTAGCGGCGCGCTCCGTGGCCGGGTGCGGCAGGTAGTTGGGGTGGGGGGGGGCGTCAGTCAGCCGTGTTAACCATGAGTTCTGTACCGAGCAGAGTCATCCTCGGCCGGGGCGCCGAGCCGTACCGCACTCCCTCCCCTCCTGTCCAGTCAGGACAGCGACACCGTGGTGGTCGGTAAGGATTCCTAGACCAGTCGTTTTCAGCATTGCCTGCTCATCTCCCGTTCTTGGCATTTACTCTCCGAAACCAAATTCAGCACACAAAAAATTGGACAGGGGACAGGGAGATAGGGGACAAGGGACAGGGGACGGGTGGATAGGGGAGAGGGGAGAGTGGGACAGGGAGAGAGGGGGACAGGGGAACAGGGGACAGGGGAGAGGGGGACAGGGGACAGG